>JAWNZC010000277.1:0-79952 GCA_035771165.1 Paragorgia papillata
GAATCTAGAGTCCCTGAAACGCCAATTTCCTGCACTCTTGAGGGGTGATTTTAACTACCAATTCTGAAGGTTAATAAAACGTCCATAAAAAAAAATGCACAAAAGAAAAACGCAATTTAGGACTTTGTAATATATATTTTCATTGATTTTTCATAGAATTTTTCATAATAATTATAAATGGCGCTCAAAATCATTTCCATATTTATCTCGATCTTATTTCAAAAAATAATTCCATAATATCTACGATGAGGCGAAAATTTTTTGCGCCCGAAGCCCTAATTACTTCGTTATCAGCGAGATGGGATTGCGACCCAGCCGACCGAAAAGCGTTACTTTATGTAACCCTTCATGAAATAGCGACCAACGCGGAGTGATAACAGCCGGTGAGCGCCACTGACAAAAGAAAAGTCTCAATACTACTTTATCGCCCCCCCCCTCTCCCCCCCCCCCCCCCCCCCCCCCCCCCCCATGTTTTCTCCACGGATTTGGAAAAATTAAGAAATCGATCTGGAAAAGAACTGAGGGGACATGTCCACTACCCGTGGCGACGAAGACAAAAGTACAAAGTGTTTTGGTAAGTCGTTTATCGCCTTTCGCGTCAAGTTTGCGTGTCAGTCTTGGTATTTTTGTATTTTAAAAGTCTTTGGTATATAACAAAACGCTTGTTGAACTTTTACCTCGAGAAACATCGAGTTTTACGGGAAACTTTCGTCTATGAGTTGATCAATTAAATTAAACACAAATTAGTGTAAATGGATGATTCTGTATATTTTTTTTAAATTAAAACAGGACGTTCCCATTAAAACATTTTATAGACATAGTCTATATCGTCGATTTGCCACGATAGTGTAATTGCAAGAGGTAGCCAGATGTAGCATTTTATAGAGAAGTTAATATATATTACATTTATAGTGAACAACTTTCCTGTAGAAACAAGACAAACTGAAACTTTAAACAATTTCAAGCAATTTTAATACGTAGAAAAACGTTAGAACTATATTTTATTAAAAAAGTTAGAGTATATAGATATAATTTGTTCTGAACGCTTGTTAACTTAGAGCAGATTCATTAAGAAAAAATAAGGCATCTGAAGGAGATAATTGCTTTGTCTTTGGAAGTTTTTAAATCTGACGAAATAACCGCGATGCTTTGGACAAAGTCGTTTAAGAGAAAGAGATGCATATTTAATGCTGGCTCGGATATGAGAATGTTATTATCCCCCCCCCCATGTGTAAACACGTTCGGTCCGATCGAGTTATATATTTACTCAGAAAAAAATTTCGACCAAAGCGGTCTGACGCAGCAGTTACATGATAAAACGCAACTATACCGAGTTATCCCTGGCCCCCAAGATAACTCTAGCTTTCACGTGAAGCTTGGATCTGAGGACGGTGACAATCGAGCTACTGAGACACAGGTCATATACTGCTATATAACCTTGCACTCAACCTATATTATACGTTCAACCATCTGAGTCCCAATAATCGATATCCTATAACAAACAGAGTATAAAGAAAAAGAAAACACGAAGAAAACAAATAAATAGTTTACGTGGTGTTTCCACAAAACTTACTTATATTACATTATCGCCATGAAAACTTTCAAAGAATTAACGAAGAAAACACTTGAAAATAATTAAAACAGGGCGCGTGAGAAATTTAAACTGAAGTAGTTTCTAGCATCCAAATTACGACACTATAATAACCACCAACCAATAGAAGACATATTCCACCCACTTCGAATTAAACCCATTTCGAAACCAATTAATAGTATTCATCCACCCTTTTATAATTGATAAGTACAGAATGCGTCAGTTCTTTACGTCAAACACAGTCTTTCGAATTCTATGTAAATACACGAAAGCCTAAAAAAGAAACGACATTGAAAAGGATTCCAAAGTGCATGTAAGTTCGTCTCAGGATTTCGACCTTTTGAGAATACTAAAGAGAATAACGTTGATGAGAGCGAGTGCTTTTGTATTTTCGTGGCAACAATATTTCATGTTTACTTGCAGCAAGGGACACGATACTATTTCTTTTATCAGAGAGAGAGAGAGAGAGAGAGAGAGAGAGAGAGAGAGAGATGAATACAAGACCAACTACTACAAGGCGTGAACTGTTTATGTACTATGATTTGTATATAATTCCCTATGTACCTTTACTTCCATTGAACCATTAACTAGTGAAGTTTAAATTATATTATTCCTTCGTTCATTAAGGATGGAAGGGATGTAATGTTGAGTTATATTTAGTAACCAATCAGAATGGACCAGATGGCGGGAAAAGGACACATGTTAGTGCCAAGCGTAGGAGTAGGAAGGCAAACGTAGAGTACTGTGATTTAGTTATATATATTGTGAATAAGTAATAAAGAATTAGAACATTATAATTACTGATAAAAGTCTAAACGTCATTCGTCACCGAAAATAGTCAAAGCACTATCTAATTCTCCGATAGAAAACACAATTCGCTCTACACAAAACACTATTGCCTGTATTTAAGGTATTTCCACACAGCGTTCATATGTCGAGTCCCTTCGGGTGTTAAATATCAACACAGCACGATCATGTTTAATCAGCGATTGTATCAAGATACCTGCCAGCGAAATTACTGAACAATAACTACGTACGTCTGTGAACACACTGAACATGTCCAAGAAAGAACACTTCACTTCACTTCACTTCACTTCACTTCACTTCAAACAACTTGATCAGACATCAGGAAAGCGAAGATTTATAGAAAGAACGTATGAAATTTTAGCACGCATCAGTTTCGCAAAGCCCGACGGGATCACGTAATGATTGCCATTATCGAAACATAGGAGCTATCATTACCTTCAAATTATGAAGCTTAACCACTATTAAAACCACCATCTGATTGGACAACCTTTTAAAACGAAAACCTCACCCCCATACCCAACCCCCCGGTAATCACGCCTCCCGGAAACCCTAAAACCTAATCACAACCCTTCGGAAAATGTGCGTCCTCTGATACCCCGACCACAACACCCCTATAGGATTTTTACCTTTATGTGTTCAAGTTTTAACATCCCGCTTGTGGGATGGTTTTTATTAGATGGTTAAGCTTCATAATTTGAAGCCGATGATACCTCAACATAGACAAAAAAATAAGCCGAAGCCTAGACTCGTCTACAACAGGTAGCCCGAGTAATAATATAAAACCTTAATAAGTCTAATAAGAGGTCCACGTTAAAACGAAAAGAAAGAAAAAGATGTCGCAGCGAACCGCGAGAGCGAAATTTGAGATCCCTTAACAATTAAGCAATGAATTAATGAGTTCGCAGGTAACCTTTTACTAAAGCTGCTGCAATCCTCAGGAAAACTAGCCCAAACAAAGCCAACAAACGTATTGGCCTAACTGGAGACAAAAACCCGTAAAAAGGTAGCTGAAATAAATATCCGCAAAAACCCTAACCTTTCACCGTAACTACGGAAAACAAAGCTGTAGGCGACGCACGGGTTTACCCTTGCGTTCCGCGATGTTTACGTCAATTATTAGGGATGACGAGTCCAGTGGCGTCGCCACGGGGTGGACATGTCCCCAGTTCTTTTCCAGATCGATTTCTTAATTTTTCCAAATCCGTGGAGAAAACATGGGGGGGGGGGGGGGGGGGGGGGGGGGCGAAGTAGTATTGAGACTTTTCTTTTGTCAGTGGCGCTCACGGCTGTTAATCACTCCGCGTTGGTGCATTTCATGAAGGGTTACATAAAAGTACGCTCGGTCGGCGGTCCGCATCCCCTCCGCTGATACGAAGTAATTAGGGCTCGGGCGAAAATTTCGCCTCATCGAGATAATATGGAATTATGATAAGATCGAGATAATATGGAATGATTTTGAGCGCATTATAATTATTATGAAAAATTCTATGAAAAATAATAAAATATATATTATATATATATATCTTATATATTATATATTTTATTTTGATATATATATATATCAAGTTTTCACTTTGTCGTTTCAACTTTTTATTTTCACGTTTTCAACTTTTTATTTTGACGTTTCAACTTTTTATTTTGTCGTTTCAACTTTTTATTTTGGCGTTTCAACTTTTTATTTTGTTGTTTCAACTTTTTATTTTGTCGTTTCAAACGTTTTAATTTCGTCGTTTCAACTTTTATTTTGGCGTTTCAACTTATCATTTTGTCGTTTCAACTTTTTATTTTGGCGTTTCAACTTATCATTTTGTCGTTTCAACTTTTTATTTTAATGTTTCAACTTTTCATTTGTCGTTTCAACTTTTTATTTTGTTCGTTTCAACTTTTTATTTTGTCGTTTCAACTTTTTATTTTGGCGTTTCAACTTTTTATTTTGTCGTTTCAACTTATCATTTTGTCGTTTCAACTTATCATTTTGTTGTTTTCAACTTTATCATTTTGTCGTTTCAACTTTTTATTTTACTTTTCAACTTTTTATTTTTGCGTTTCAAGTTTTCACTTTGTCGTTTCAACTTTTTATTTTCACGTTTCAACTTTTTATTTTTGACGTTTCAACTTTTTATTTTGTCGTTTTCAACTTTTTTATTTTGGCGTTTCAACTTTTTATTTTGTTGTTTCAACTTTTTATTTTGTCGTTTCAACGTTTTATTTCGTCGTTTCAACTTTTTATTTTGGCGTTTTCCAACTTATCATTTTGTCGTTTTCAACTTTTTATTTTGGCGTTTCAACTTATCATTTTGTCGTTTCAACTTTTTATTTTAATGTTTCAACTTTTCATTTGTCGTTTCAACTTTTTATTTTGTCGTTTCAACTTTTTATTTTGTCGTTTCAACTTTTTATTTTGGCGTTTCAACTTTTTATTTTGGCGTTTTCAACTTTTTATTTTGTCGTTTCAACTTTTCATTTTGGCGTTTCAACTTTTTATTTTGTCGTTTCAACTTTTTATTTTACTTTTTCAACTTTTTATTTTTGCGTTTCAAGTTTTCACTTTGTCGTTTCAACTTTTTATTTTGTCGTTTCAACTTTTTATTTTGGACGTTTCAACTTTTTCATTTTGTCGTTTCAACTTATCATTTTGTTGTTTCAACTTTTTATTTTTGAAGTTTCAACTTTTTATTTTGGCGTTTCAACTTTTTATTTTGGCGTTTCAACTTTTTATTTTGTCGTTTCAACTTTTCATTTTGGCGTTTCAACTTTTTATTTTGTCGTTTCAACTTTTTTATTTTTGCGTTTCAAGTTTTCACTTTGTCGTTTCAACTTTTTATTTTGGCGTTTCAACTTTTTATTTTGACGTTTCAACTTTTCATTTGTCGTTTCAACTTTTTATTTTGTCGTTTCAACTTTTTATTTTGTCGTTTTCAACTTTTTATTTTGTCGTTTCAACTTTTTATTTTGGCGTTTCAACTTTTTATTTTGTCGTTTCAACTTTTTATTTTGTCGTTTCAACTTTTCATTTTGGCGTTTCAACTTTTTTATTTTGGCGTTTCAACTTTTTAATTTTGGCGTTTCAACATTTTTATTTTCACGTTTCAACTTTTATTTTGGCGTTTCAACTTTTTATTTTGTAGTTTTCAACTTTTTCATTTTGGCGTTTCAACTTTTTATTTTGTCGTTTCAACTTTTTATTTTACTTTTCAAACTTTTTATTTTTGCGTTTCAAGTTTTTTATTTTGACGTTTCAACTTTTTATTTTGTCGTTTCAACTTTTTATTTTGTCGTTTCAACTTTTTATTTTGGCGTTTCAACTTTTTATTTTGTTGTTTCAACTTTTTTATTTTGTCGTTTCAAAACGTTTTATTTCGTCGTTTCAACTTTTTTATTTTTTGCGTTTCAAGTTTTCACTTTGGTCGTTTCAACTTTTTATTTTGTCGTTTCAACTTTTTTATTTTTGCGTTTCAAGTTTCACTTTGTCGTTTCAACTTTTTATTTTGTCCGTTTCAACTTTTTATTTTGTCGTTTCAACTTTTCATTTGTTGCGTTTCAACTTTTTTATTTTGTCGTTTCAACTTTTATTTTTGCGTTTCAAGTTTTCACTTTGTCGTTTCAACTTTTTATTTTGTCGTTTCAACTTTTTATTTTGTCGTTTCAAACTTTTTAATTTTGACGTTTCAACTTTTTATTTTGTCGTTTCAACTTTTTATTTTGGTCGTTTCAACTTTTTATTTTGGCGTTTCAACTTTTTATTTTGTTGTTTCAACTTTTTATTTTGTCGTTTCAACGTTTTTATTTCGTCGTTTCAGCTTTTTATTTTGGCGTTTCAACTTGTCATTTTGTCGTTTTCAACTTTTTATTTTGGCGTTTCAACTTTTTATTTTGACGTTTCAACTTCTTCATTTGTCGTTTCAACTTTTTTATTTTGTCGTTTCAACTTTTTATTTTGTCGTTTCAACTTTTTATTTTGGCGTTTCAACTTTTTATTTTTGGCGTTTCAACTTTTTATTTTGTCGTTTCAACTTTTCATTTTGGCGTTTCAACTTTTTTATTTTTGTCGTTTCAACTTTTTATTTTTGCGTTTCAAGTTTTCACTTTGTCGTTTCAACTTTTTATTTTGTCGTTTCAACTTTTTATTTTGACGTTTCAACTTTTCATTTTGTCGTTTCAACTTATCATTTTGTTGTTTCAACTTTTTATTTTGAAGTTTCAACTTTTTATTTTGTCGTTTCCAACTTTTTATTTTGGCGTTTCAAACTTTTTATTTTGTTGTTTCAAACGTTTTATTTCGTCGTTTCAGCTTTTTATTTTGGCGTTTCAACTTATCATTTTGTCGTTTCAACTTTTTATTTTGGTGTTTCAAACTTTTTATTTTGACGTTTCAACTTTTCATTTGTCGTTTCAACTTTTTATTTTGTCGTTTCAACTTTTTATTTTGTCGTTTCAACTTTTTTATTTTGGCGTTTCAACTTTTTATTTTGGCGTTTCAACTTTTTATTTTGTCGTTTCAACTTTTCATTTTTGGCGTTTCAACTTTTTATTTTGTCGTTTTCAACTTTTTATTTTACTTTTCAACTTTTTATTTTTGCGTTTCAAGTTTTCACTTTGTCGTTTCAACTTTTTATTTTGTCGTTTCAACTTTTTATTTTGACGTTTTCAACTTTTCATTTTGTCGTTTCAACTTATCATTTTGTTGTTTCAACTTTATTCATTTTTGTCGTTTCAACTTTTTTATTTTACTTTTCAACTTTTTATTTTTGCGTTTCAAGTTTTCACTTTGTCGTTTCAACTTTTTATTTTCACGTTTCAAACTTTTTATTTTGACGTTTCAACTTTTTATTTTGTCGTTTTCAACTTTTTTATTTTGGCGTTTCAACTTTTTATTTTGTTTGTTTCAACTTTTTATTTTGTCGTTTCAACGTTTTTATTTCGTCGTTTCAACTTTTTATTTTGGCGTTTCAACTTATCATTTTGTCGTTTCAACTTTTTATTTTGACGTTTCAACTTTTTATTTTGTCGTTTCAACTTATCATTTTGTCGTTTCAACTTATCATTTTGTTGTTTCAACTTTATCATTTTGTCGTTTCAACTTTTTATTTTACTTTTCAACTTTTTATTTTTGCGTTTCAAGTTTTCACTTTGTCGTTTCAACTTTTTATTTTCACGTTTCAAACTTTTTATTTTGACGTTTCAACTTTTTATTTTGTCGTTTCAACTTTTATTTTGGCGTTTCAACTTTTTATTTTGTTGTTTCAACTTTTTATTTTGTCGTTTCAACGTTTTATTTCGTCGTTTCACAACTTTTTATTTTGGCGTTTCAACTTTAATCATTTTGTCGTTTTCAACTTTTTATTTTGGCGTTTCAACTTATCATTTTGTCGTTTCAACTTTTTATTTTAATGTTTCAACTTTTCATTTGTCGTTTCAACTTTTTATTTTGTCGTTTCAACTTTTTATTTTGTCGTTTCAACTTTTTATTTTGGCGTTTCAACTTTTTATTTTGGCGTTTTCAACTTTTTATTTTGTCGTTTCAACTTTTCATTTTGGCGTTTCAACTTTTTTATTTTGTCGTTTCAACTTTTTATTTTACTTTTCAACTTTTTATTTTTGCGTTTCAAGTTTTCACTTTGTCGTTTCAACTTTTTATTTTGTCGTTTCAACTTTTTATTTTGACGTTTCAACTTTTCATTTTGTCGTTTCAACTTATCATTTTGTTGTTTTCAACTTTTTATTTTGAAGTTTCAACTTTTTATTTTGGCGTTTCAACTTTTTATTTTGGCGTTTCAACTTTTTATTTTTGTCGTTTTCAACTTTTTCATTTTGTCGTTTCAACTTATCATTTTGTTTGTTTCAACTTTATCATTTTGGTCGTTTCAACTTTTTATTTTACTTTTCAACTTTTTATTTTTGCGTTTCAAGTTTTCACTTTGTCGTTTCAACTTTTTTATTTTCACGTTTCAACTTTTTATTTTGACGTTTCAACTTTTTATTTTGTCGTTTCAACTTTTTTATTTTGGCGTTTCAACTTTTTATTTTGTTGTTTCAACTTTTTATTTTGTCGTTTCAACGTTTTTATTTCGTCGTTTCAACTTTTTATTTTGGCGTTTTCAACTTATCATTTTGTCGTTTCAACTTTTTATTTTGTCGTTTCAACTTATCATTTTGTCGTTTCAACTTTTTATTTTAATGTTTCAATTTTCCTTTGTCGTTTCAACTTTTTATTTTGTCGTTTCAACTTTTTATTTCGTCGTTTCAACTTTTTATTTTGGCGTTTCAACTTTTTATTTTGGCGTTTCAACTTTTTATTTTGTCGTTTCAACTTTTCATTTTGGCGTTTCAACTTTTTATTTTGTCGTTTCAACTTTTTATTTTACTTTTCAACTTTTTATTTTTGCGTTTCAAGTTTTCACTTTGTCGTTTCAACTTTTTATTTTGTCGTTTCAACTTTTTATTTTGACGTTTCAACTTTTCATTTTGTCGTTTCAACTTATCATTTTGTTGTTTCAACTTTTTATTTTGAAGTTTCAACTTTTTATTTTGGCGTTTCAACTTTTTATTTTGGCGTTTCAACTTTTTATTTTGTCGTTTCAACTTTTCATTTTGGCGTTTCAACTTTTTATTTTGTCGTTTCAACTTTTTATTTTTGCGTTTCAAGTTTTCACTTTGTCGTTTCAACTTTTTATTTTGGCGTTTCAACTTTTTATTTTGACGTTTCAACTTTTCATTTGTCGTTTCAACTTTTTATTTTGTCGTTTCAACTTTTTATTTTGTCGTTTCAACTTTTTATTTTGTCGTTTCAACTTTTTATTTTGGCGTTTCAACTTTTTATTTTGTCGTTTCAACTTTTTATTTTGTCGTTTCAACTTTTCATTTTGGCGTTTCAACTTTTTATTTTGGCGTTTCAACTTTTTATTTTGGCGTTTCAACATTTTATTTTCACGTTTCAACTTTTTATTTTGGCGTTTTCAACTTTTTATTTTGTAGTTTCAACTTTTCATTTTGGCGTTTCAACTTTTTATTTTGTCGTTTCAACTTTTTATTTTACTTTTCAACTTTTTATTTTTGCGTTTCAAGTTTTCACTTTGTCGTTTCAACTTTTATTTTGTCGTTTCAACTTTTTATTTTGACGTTTCAACTTTTTATTTTGTCGTTTCAACTTTTTATTTTGTCGTTTCAACTTTTTATTTTGGCGTTTCAACTTTTTATTTTGTTGTTTCAACTTTTTATTTTGTCGTTTCAACGTTTTATTTCGTCGTTTCAGCTTTTTATTTTGGCGTTTCAACTTGTCATTTTGTCGTTTCAACTTTTTATTTTGGGCGTTTCAACTTTTTATTTTGACGTTTCAACTTTTTATTTTGTCGTTTCAACTTTTCATTTTGGCGTTTCAACTTTTTATTTTGTCGTTTCAACTTTTTATTTTACTTTTCAACTTTTTATTTTGGCGTTTCAACTTTTTATTTTGGCGTTTCAAACTTTTTATTTTGTCGTTTCAACTTTTCATTTTGGCGTTTCAACTTTTTATTTTGTCGTTTCAACTTTTTATTTTACTTTTCAACTTTTTATTTTTGCGTTTCAAGTTTTCACTTTGTCGTTTCAACTTTTTATTTTGTCGTTTCAACTTTTTATTTTGACGTTTCAACTTTTCATTTTGTCGTTTCAACTTATCATTTTGTTGTTTCAACTTTTTATTTTGAAGTTTCAACTTTTTATTTCGTCGTTTCAACTTTTTATTTTGGCGTTTCAACTTATCATTTTGTCGTTTCAACTTTTTATTTTGGCGTTTCAACTTTTTATTTTGACGTTTCAACTTTTCATTTGTCGTTTCAACTTTTTATTTTGTCGTTTCAACTTTTTATTTTGTCGTTTCAACTTTTTATTTTGGCGTTTCAACTTTTTATTTTTGGCGTTTCAACTTTTTATTTTGTCGTTTCAACTTTTCATTTTGGCGTTTCAACTTTTTATTTTGTCGTTTCAACTTTTTATTTTTGCGTTTCAAGTTTTCACTTTGTCGTTTCAACTTTTTATTTTGTCGTTTCAACTTTTTATTTTGACGTTTCAACTTTTCATTTTGTCGTTTCAACTTTTTATTTTGTCGTTTCAACTTTTTATTTTACTTTTCAACTTTTTATTTTGGCGTTTCAACTTTTTATTTTGACGTTTCAACTTTTTATTTTGTCGTTTCAACTTTTTATTTTACTTTTCAACTTTTTATTTTTGCGTTTCAAGTTTTCACTTTGTCGTTTCAACTTTTTATTTTGTCGTTTCAACTTTTTATTTTGACGTTTCAACTTTTTATTTTGTCGTTTCAACTTATCATTTTGTCGTTTCAACTTATCATTTTGTTGTTTCAACTTTATCATTTTGTCGTTTCAACTTTTTATTTTACTTTTCAACTTTTTATTTTGCGTTTCAAGTTTTCACTTTGTCGTTTCAAACTTTTTATTTTCACGTTTCAACTTTTTATTTTGTTGTTTCAACTTTTTATTTTGTCGTTTCAACGTTTTATTTCGTCGTTTCAACTTTTTATTTTGGCGTTTCAACTTATCATTTTGTCGTTTCAACTTTTTATTTTGGCGTTTCAACTTATCATTTTGTCGTTTCAACTTTTTATTTTAATGTTTCAACTTTTCATTTGTCGTTTCAACTTTTTTATTTTGTCGTTTCAACTTTTTATTTTGTCGTTTCAACTTTTTATTTTGGCGTTTCAACTTTTTATTTTGGCGTTTCAACTTTTTATTTTGTCGTTTCAACTTTTCATTTTGGCGTTTTCAACTTTTTATTTTGTCGTTTCAACTTTTTATTTTACTTTTCAACTTTTTATTTTTTGCGTTTCAAGTTTTCACTTTGTCGTTTCAACTTTTTATTTTGTCGTTTCAACTTTTTATTTTGACGTTTCAACTTTTCATTTTGTCGTTTCAACTTATCATTTTGTTGTTTCAACTTTTTATTTTGAAGTTTCAACTTTTTATTTTGGCGTTTCAACTTTTTATTTTGGCGTTTCAACTTTTTATTTTGTCGTTTCAACTTTTCATTTTGGCGTTTCAACTTTTTATTTTGTCGTTTCAACTTTTTATTTTTGCGTTTCAAGTTTTCACTTTGTCGTTTCAACTTTTTATTTTGGCGTTTCAACTTTTTATTTTGACGTTTCAACTTTTCATTTGTCGTTTCAACTTTTTATTTTGTCGTTTCAACTTTTTATTTTGTCGTTTCAACTTTTTATTTTGTCGTTTCAACTTTTTATTTTGGCGTTTCAACTTTTTATTTTGTCGTTTCAACTTTTTATTTTGTCGTTTCAACTTTTCATTTTGGCGTTTCAACTTTTTATTTTGGCGTTTCAACTTTTTATTTTGGCGTTTCAACATTTTATTTTCACGTTTCAACTTTTTATTTTGGCGTTTCAACTTTTTATTTTGTAGTTTCAACTTTTTCATTTTGGCGTTTCAACTTTTTATTTTGTCGTTTCAACTTTTTATTTTACTTTTCAACTTTTTATTTTTGCGTTTCAAGTTTTCACTTTTGTCGTTTCAACTTTTTATTTTGTCGTTTTCAACTTTTTATTTTGACGTTTCAACTTTTTATTTTGTCGTTTCAACTTTTTATTTTGTCGTTTCAACTTTTTATTTTGGCGTTTCAACTTTTTATTTTGTTGTTTCAACTTTTTATTTTGTCGTTTCAAACGTTTTATTTCGTCGTTTCAGCTTTTTATTTTGGCGTTTCAACTTGTCATTTTGTCGTTTCAACTTTTTATTTTGGCGTTTCAACTTTTTATTTTGACGTTTCAACTTTTCATTTGTCGTTTCAACTTTTTATTTTGTCGTTTCAACTTTTTATTTTGTCGTTTCAACTTTTTATTTTGGCGTTTCAACTTTTTATTTTGGCGTTTCAACTTTTTATTTTGTCGTTTCAACTTTTCATTTTGGCGTTTCAACTTTTTATTTTGTCGTTTCAACTTTTTATTTTTGCGTTTCAAGTTTTCACTTTGTCGTTTCAACTTTTTATTTTGTCGTTTCAACTTTTTATTTTGACGTTTCAACTTTTCATTTTGTCGTTTCAACTTATCATTTTGTTGTTTCAACTTTTTATTTTGAAGTTTCAACTTTTTATTTTGTCGTTTCAACTTTTTATTTTGGCGTTTCAACTTTTTATTTTGTTGTTTCAACGTTTTATTTCGTCGTTTCAGCTTTTTATTTTGGCGTTTCAACTTATCATTTTGTCGTTTCAACTTTTTATTTTGGTGTTTCAACTTTTTATTTTGACGTTTCAACTTTTCATTTGTCGTTTCAACTTTTTATTTTGTCGTTTCAACTTTTTATTTTGTCGTTTCAACTTTTTATTTTGGCGTTTCAAGTTTTCACTTTGTCGTTTCAACTTTTTATTTTCACGTTTCAACTTTTTATTTTGACGTTTCAACTTTTTATTTTGTCGTTTCAACTTTTTATTTTGGCGTTTCAACTTTTTATTTTGTTGTTTCAACTTTTTATTTTGTCGTTTCAACGTTTTATTTCGTCGTTTCAACTTTTTATTTTGGCGTTTCAACTTATCATTTTGTCGTTTCAACTTTTTATTTTGGCGTTTCAACTTATCATTTTGTCGTTTCAACTTTTTATTTTAATGTTTCAACTTTTCATTTGTCGTTTCAACTTTTTATTTTGTCGTTTCAACTTTTATTTTGTCGTTTCAACTTTTTATTTTGGCGTTTCAACTTTTTATTTTGTCGTTTCAACTTATCATTTTGTCGTTTCAACTTATCATTTTGTTGTTTCAACTTTATCATTTTGTCGTTTCAACTTTTTATTTTACTTTTCAACTTTTTATTTTTGCGTTTCAAGTTTTCACTTTGTCGTTTCAACTTTTTATTTTCACGTTTCAACTTTTTATTTTGACGTTTCAACTTTTTATTTTGTCGTTTCAACTTTTTATTTTGGCGTTTCAACTTTTTATTTTGTTGTTTCAACTTTTTATTTTGTCGTTTCAACGTTTTATTTCGTCGTTTCAACTTTTTATTTTGGCGTTTCAACTTATCATTTTTGTCGTTTCAACTTTTTATTTTGGCGTTTCAACTTATCATTTTTGTCGTTTCAACTTTTTTATTTTAATGTTTCAACTTTTCATTTGTCGTTTCAACTTTTTATTTTGTCGTTTCAACTTTTTATTTTGTCGTTTCAACTTTTTATTTTGGCGTTTCAACTTTTTATTTTGGCGTTTCAACTTTTTATTTTGTCGTTTCAACTTTTCATTTTGGCGTTTCAACTTTTTATTTTGTCGTTTCAACTTTTTATTTTACTTTTCAACTTTTTATTTTTGCGTTTCAAGTTTTCACTTTGTCGTTTCAACTTTTTATTTTGTCGTTTCAACTTTTTATTTTGACGTTTCAACTTTTCATTTTGTCGTTTCAACTTATCATTTTGTTGTTTCAACTTTTTATTTTGAAGTTTCAACTTTTTATTTTGGCGTTTCAACTTTTTATTTTGGCGTTTCAACTTTTTATTTTGTCGTTTCAACTTTTCATTTTGGCGTTTCAACTTTTTATTTTGTCGTTTCAACTTTTTTATTTTTTGCGTTTCAAGTTTTTCACTTTGTCGTTTCAACTTTTTATTTTGGCGTTTCAACTTTTTATTTTGACGTTTCAACTTTTCATTTGTCGTTTCAACTTTTTATTTTGTCGTTTCAACTTTTTATTTTGTCGTTTCAACTTTTTATTTTGTCGTTTCAACTTTTTATTTTGGCGTTTCAACTTTTTATTTTGTCGTTTCAACTTTTTATTTTGTCGTTTCAACTTTTCATTTTGGCGTTTCAAATTTTTATTTTGGCGTTTCAAACTTTTTATTTTGGCGTTTCAACATTTTATTTTCACGTTTCAACTTTTTATTTTGGCGTTTCAACTTTTTATTTTGTAGTTTCAACTTTTCATTTTGGCGTTTCAACTTTTTATTTTGTCGTTTCAACTTTTTATTTTACTTTTCAACTTTTTATTTTTGCGTTTCAAGTTTTCACTTTGTCGTTTCAACTTTTTATTTTGTCGTTTCAACTTTTTATTTTGACGTTTCAACTTTTTATTTTGTCGTTTCAACTTTTTATTTTGTCGTTTCAACTTTTTATTTTGGCGTTTCAACTTTTTATTTTGTTGTTTCAACTTTTTATTTTGTCGTTTCAACGTTTTATTTCGTCGTTTCAGCTTTTTATTTTGGCGTTTCAACTTGTCATTTTGTCGTTTCAACTTTTTATTTTGGCGTTTCAACTTTTTATTTTGACGTTTCAACTTTTCATTTGTCGTTTCAACTTTTTATTTTGTCGTTTCAACTTTTTATTTTGTCGTTTCAACTTTTTATTTTGGCGTTTCAACTTTTTATTTTGGCGTTTCAACTTTTTATTTTGTCGTTTCAACTTTTCATTTTGGCGTTTCAACTTTTTATTTTGTCGTTTCAACTTTTTATTTTTGCGTTTCAAGTTTTCACTTTGTCGTTTCAACTTTTTATTTTGTCGTTTCAACTTTTTATTTTGACGTTTCAACTTTTCATTTTGTCGTTTCAACTTATCATTTTGTTGTTTCAACTTTTTATTTTGAAGCTTCAACTTTTTATTTTGTCGTTTCAACTTTTTATTTTGGCGTTTCAACTTTTTATTTTGTTGTTTCAACGTTTTATTTCGTCGTTTCAGCTTTTTATTTTGGCGTTTCAACTTATCAAAATAAAAAGTTGAAACGCCAAAATAAAAAGTTGAAACGTGAAAATAAAATGTTGAAACGCCAAAATAAAAAGTTGAAACGCCAAAATAAAAAGTTGAAACGCCAAAATGAAAAGTTGAAACGACAAAATAAAAAGTTGAAACGACAAAATAAAAAGTTGAAACGCCAAAATAAAAAGTTGAAACGACAAAATAAAAAGTTGAAACGACAAAATAAAAAGTTGAAACGACAAAATAAAAAGTTGAAACGACAAATGAAAAGTTGAAACGTCAAAATAAAAAGTTGAAACGCCAAAATAAAAAGTTGAAACGACAAAGTGAAAACTTGAAACGCAAAAATAAAAAGTTGAAACGACAAAATAAAAAGTTGAAACGCCAAAATGAAAAGTTGAAACGACAAAATAAAAAGTTGAAACGCCAAAATAAAAAGTTGAAACGCCAAAATAAAAAGTTGAAACTTCAAAATAAAAAGTTGAAACAACAAAATGATAAGTTGAAACGACAAAATGAAAAGTTGAAACGTCAAAATAAAAAGTTGAAACGACAAAATAAAAAGTTGAAACGACAAAGTGAAAACTTGAAACGCAAAAATAAAAAGTTGAAAAGTAAAATAAAAAGTTGAAACGACAAAATAAAAAGTTGAAACGCCAAAATGAAAAGTTGAAACGACAAAATAAAAAGTTGAAACGCCAAAATAAAAAGTTGAAACGCCAAAATAAAAAGTTGAAACGACAAAATAAAAAGTTGAAACGACAAAATAAAAAGTTGAAACGACAAATGAAAAGTTGAAACATTAAAATAAAAAGTTGAAACGACAAAATGATAAGTTGAAACGCCAAAATAAAAAGTTGAAACGACAAAATGATAAGTTGAAACGCCAAAATAAAAAGTTGAAACGACGAAATAAAACGTTGAAACGACAAAATAAAAAGTTGAAACAACAAAATAAAAAGTTGAAACGCCAAAATAAAAAGTTGAAACGACAAAATAAAAAGTTGAAACGTCAAAATAAAAAGTTGAAACGTGAAAATAAAAAGTTGAAACGACAAAGTGAAAACTTGAAACGCAAAAATAAAAAGTTGAAAAGTAAAATAAAAAGTTGAAACGACAAAATGATAAAGTTGAAACAACAAAATGATAAGTTGAAACGACAAAATGATAAGTTGAAACGACAAAATAAAAAGTTGAAACGCCAAAATAAAAAGTTGAAACGACAAAATAAAAAGTTGAAACGACAAAATAAAAAGTTGAAACGACAAATGAAAAGTTGAAACATTAAAATAAAAAGTTGAAACGACAAAATGATAAGTTGAAACGCCAAAATAAAAAGTTGAAACGACAAAATGATAAGTTGAAACGCCAAAATAAAAAGTTGAAACGACGAAATAAAACGTTGAAACGACAAAATAAAAAGTTGAAACAACAAAATAAAAAGTTGAAACGCCAAAATAAAAAGTTGAAACGACAAAATAAAAAGTTGAAACGTCAAAATAAAAAGTTGAAACGTGAAAATAAAAAGTTGAAACGACAAAGTGAAAACTTGATATATATATATATCAAAATAAAATATATAATATATAAGATATATATATATAATATATATTTTATTATTTTTCATAGAATTTTTCATAATAATTATAATGCGCTCAAAATCATTCCATATTATCTCGATCTTATCATAATTCCATATTATCTCGATGAGGCGAAATTTTCGCCCGAGCCCTAATTACTTCGTATCAGCGGAGGGGATGCGACCGCCGACCGAGCGTACTTTATGTAACCCTTCATGAAATGCACCAACGCGGAGTGATTAACAGCCGTGAGCGCCACTGACAAAAGAAAAGTCTCAATACTACTTCGCCCCCCCCCTCCCCCCCCCCCCATGTTTTCTCCACGGATTTGGAAAAATTAAGAAATCGATCTGGAAAAGAACTGGGGACATGTCCACCCCGTGGCGACGCCACTGGACTCGTCATCCCTAATAATTGACGTAAACATCGCGGAACGCAAGGGTAAACCCGTGCGTCGCTACAGCTTTGTTTCCGTAGTTACGGTGAAAGGTTAGGGTTTTGCGGATATTTATTTCAGCTACCTTTTTACGGGTTTTTGTCTCCAGTTAGGCCAATACGTTTGTTGGCTTTGTTTGGGCTAGTTTTCCTGAGGATTGCAGCAGCTTTAGTAAAAGGTTACCTGCGAACTCATTAATTCATTGCTTAATTGTTAAGGGATCTCAAATTTCGCTCTCGCGGTTCGCTGCGACATCTTTTTCTTCTTTTCGTTTTAACGTGGACCTCTTATTAGACTTATTAAGGTTTTATATTATTACTCGGGCTACCTGTTGTAGACGAGTCTAGGCTTCGGCTTATTTTTTTGTCTATGTTGAGGTATCATCGGCTTCAAATTATGAAGCTTAACCATCTAATAAAACCATCCCACAAGCGGGATGTTAAACTTGAACACATAAAGGTAAAAATCCTATAGGGGTGTTGTGGTCGGGGTATCAGAGGACGCACATTTTCCCGAAGGGTTGTGATTAGGTTTAGGGTTTCCGGGAGGCGTGATTACCGGGGGGTGGTATGGGGGTGAGGTTTCGTTTTAAAAGGTTGTCCAATCAGATGGTGGTTTTAATAGTGGTTAAGCTTCATAATTTGAAGGTAATGATAGCTCCTATGTTTCGAAATGGCAATCATTACGTGATCCCGTCGGGCTTTGCGAAACTGATGCGTGCTAAAATTTCATACGTTCTTTCTATAAATCTTCGCTTTCCTGATGTCTGATCAAGTTGTTTGAAGTGAAGTGAAGTGAAGTGAAGTGAAGTGAAGTGTTCTTTCTTGGACATGTTCAGTGTGTTCACAGACGTACGTAGTTATTGTTCAGTAATTTCGCTGGCAGGTATCTTGATACAATCGCTGATTAAACATGATCGTGCTGTGTTGATATTTAACACCCGAAGGGACTCGACATATGAACGCTGTGTGGAAATACCTTAAATACAGGCAATAGTGTTTTGTGTATAGCGAATTGTGTTTTCTATCGGAGAATTAGATAGTGCTTTGACTATTTTCGGTGACGAATGACGTTTAGACTTTTATCAGTAATTATAATGTTCTAATTCTTTATTACTTATTCACAATATATATAACTAAATCACAGTACTCTACGTTTGCCTTCCTACTCCTACGCTTGGCACTAACATGTGTCCTTTTCCCGCCATCTGGTCCATTCTGATTGGTTACTAAATATAACTCAACATTACATCCCTTCCATCCTTAATGAACGAAGGAATAACTATAATTTAAACTTCACTAGTTAATGGTTCAATGGAAGTAAAGGTACATAGGAATTATATACAAATCATAGTACATAAACAGTTCACGCCTTGTAGTAGTCTGGTCTTGTATTCATCTCTCTCTCTCTCTCTCTCTCTCTCTCTCTCTCTCTCTCTCTGATAAAAGAAATAGTATCGTGTCCCTTGCTGCAAGTAAACATGAAATATTGTTGCCACGAAAATACAAAAGCACTCGCTCTCATCAACGTTATTCTCTTTAGTATTCTCAAAAGGTCGAAATCCTGAGACGAACTTACATGCACTTTGGAATCCTTTTCAATGTCGTTTCTTTTTTAGGCTTTCGTGTATTTACAATAGAATTCGAAAGACTGTGTTTGACGTAAAGAACTGACGCATTCTGTACTTATCAATTATAAAAGGGTGGATGAATACTATTAATTGGTTTCGAAATGGGTTTAATTCGAAGTGGGTGGAATATGTCTTCTATTGTCTGGTGGTTATTATAGTGTCGTAATTTGGATGCTAGAAACTACTTCAGTTTAAATTTCTCACGCGCCCTGTTTTAATTATTTTCAAGTGTTTTCTTCGTTAATTCTTTGAAAGTTTTCATGGCGATAATGTAATATAAGTAAGTTTTGTGGAAACACCACGTAAACTATTTATTTGTTTTCTTCGTGTTTTCTTTTTCTTTATACTCTGTTTGTTATAGGATATCGATTATTGGGACTCAGATGGTTGAACGTATAATATAGGTTGAGTGCAAGGTTATATAGCAGTATATGACCTGTGTCTCAGTAGCTCGATTGTCACCGTCCTCAGATCCAAGCTTCACGTGAAAGCTAGAGTTATCTTGGGGGCCAGGGATAACTCGGTATAGTTGCGTTTTATCATGTAACTGCTGCGTCAGACCGCTTGGTCGAAATTTTTCTGAGTAAAATATAACTCGAGGAACGTGTTTACACTCAATTCTCATATCCGAGCCAGCATATATGCATCTCTTCTCTTAAACGACTTGTCCAAAGCATCGGTTTTCGTCATTTAAAAACTTCAAAGACAAAGCAATTATCTCCTTCAGATGCTTATTTTCTTAATGAATCTGCTCTAAGTTAAAAGCTTCAGAACAATATATCTATATACTTAACTTTTTTAATAAATATGTTCTACGTTTTTCTACGTATAAAATTGCTTGAAATTGTTAAAGTTTCAGTTGTTTTTCTACAGGAAAGTTGTCACTATATGTAATATATATTAACTTCTCTAAAATGCTACATCTGGCTACCTCTTGCAATTACACTATCGTGGCAAATCGACGATATAGATTGTCTATAAATTTAATGGGAACGTCTGTTTTATTTAAAAAAAATAACTGAATCATCCATTTCACTAATTTGTGTTAAT
The DNA here is from genome assembly GCA_035771165.1 of Paragorgia papillata. Taxonomy (NCBI): domain Eukaryota; kingdom Metazoa; phylum Cnidaria; class Anthozoa; order Scleralcyonacea; family Coralliidae; genus Paragorgia; species Paragorgia papillata. The sequence continues at coordinate 19,761 of JAWNZC010000277.1, forward strand.
TTTTGATCAACTATAACGAAGTTTCCCGTAAAACTCGATGTTTCTCGAGGTAAAAGTCAACAAGCGTTTTGTTATATACCAAAGACTTTTAAAATACAAAATACCAAGCTGACTCGAAACTTGACGCGAAAGGCAAAAAGACTTACCAAAACACTTTGACTTTGTCTTCGTCGCCACGGGGTGGACATGTCCCCAGTTCTTTTCCAGATCGATTTCTTAATTTTTCCAAATCCGTGGAGAAAACATGGGGGGGGGGGGGGGGGGGGGGCGAAGTAGTATTGAGACTTTTCTTTTGTCAGTGGCGCTCACGGCTGTTAATCACTCCGCGTTGGTGCATTTCATGAAGGGTTACATAAAGTACGCTCGGTCGGCGGTCGCATCCCCTCCGCTGATACGAAGTAATTAGGGCTCGGGCGAAAATTTCGCCTCATCGAGATAATATGGAATTATGATAAGATCGAGATAATATGGAATGATTTTGAGCGCATTATAATTATTATGAAAAATTCTATGAAAAATAATAAAATATATATTCAAAGTCCTAAAATGCGTTTTCTTTTGTGCATTTTTTATGACGTTTTATAACCTTCAGAATTGTGTAAAATCACCCCTCAAAGTGCAGGAAATGGCGTTTCAGGGACTCTAGATTCCAAAATTTTCCGGGGGAGAACAAAATGATAAGTTGAAACGACAAAATGATAAGTTGAAACGACAAAATGAAAAGTTGAAACGCCAAAATGAAAAGTTGAAACGACAAAATAAAAAGTTGAAACGCCAAAATAAAAAGTTGAAACGACAAAATAAAAAGTTGAAACGTGAAAATAAAAAGTTGAAACGACAAAGTGAAAACTTGAAAAGCAAAAATAAAAAGTTGAAAAGTAAAATAAAAAGTTGAAACGACAAAGTGAAAACTTGAAACGCCAAAATAAAAAGTTGAAAAGTAAAATAAAAAGTTGAAACGCCAAAATAAAAAGTTGAAACGACAAAATAAAAAGTTGAAACGCCAAAATAAAAAGTTGAAACGACAAAATAAAAAGTTGAAACGACAAAATGATAAGTTGAAACGACAAAATAAAAAGTTGAAACGACAAAATAAAAAGTTGAAACGCCAAAATAAAAAGTTGAAACGACAAAATAAAAAGTTGAAACGACAAAATGATAAGTTGAAACGACAAAATAAAAAGTTGAAACGACAAAATAAAAAGTTGAAACAACAAAATGATAAGTTGAAACAACAAAATGATAAGTTGAAACGACAAAATGATAAGTTGAAACGACAAAATGAAAAGTTGAAACGCCAAAATGAAAAGTTGAAACGACAAAATAAAAAGTTGAAACGCCAAAATAAAAAGTTGAAACGACAAAATAAAAAGTTGAAACGTGAAAATAAAAAGTTGAAACGACAAAGTGAAAACTTGAAAAGCAAAAATAAAAAGTTGAAAAGTAAAATAAAAAGTTGAAACGACAAAGTGAAAACTTGAAACGCCAAAATAAAAAGTTGAAAAGTAAAATAAAAAGTTGAAACGCCAAAATAAAAAGTTGAAACGACAAAATAAAAAGTTGAAACGACGAAATAAAACGTTGAAACGACAAAATAAAAAGTTGAAACGACAAAATAAAAAGTTGAAACGCCAAAATAAAAAGTTGAAACGACAAAATAAAAAGTTGAAAAGTAAAATAAAAAGTTGAAACGACAAAATGATAAAGTTGAAACAACAAAATGATAAGTTGAAACGACAAAATGATAAGTTGAAACGACAAAATAAAAAGTTGAAACGTCAAAATAAAAAGTTGAAACGACAAAATAAAAAGTTGAAACGACAAAGTGAAAACTTGAAACGCAAAAATAAAAAGTTGAAAAGTAAAATAAAAAGTTGAAACGACAAAATAAAAAGTTGAAACGACAAAATAAAAAGTTGAAACGACAAATGAAAAGTTGAAACGTCAAAATAAAAAGTTGAAACGCCAAAATAAAAAGTTGAAAAGTAAAATAAAAAGTTGAAACGACAAAATAAAAAGTTGAAACGACAAAATGAAAAGTTGAAACGTCAAAATAAAAAGTTGAAACGACAAAATAAAAAGTTGAAACGACAAAGTGAAAACTTGAAACGCAAAAATAAAAAGTTGAAACGACAAAATAAAAAGTTGAAACGCCAAAATGAAAAGTTGAAACGACAAAATAAAAAGTTGAAACGCCAAAATAAAAAGTTGAAACGCCAAAATAAAAAGTTGAAACGACAAAATAAAAAGTTGAAACGACAAAATAAAAAGTTGAAACGACAAATGAAAAGTTGAAACGTCAAAATAAAAAGTTGAAACGCCAAAATAAAAAGTTGAAACGACAAAATGATAAGTTGAAACGCCAAAATAAAAAGTTGAAACGACGAAATAAAAAGTTGAAACTTCAAAATAAAAAGTTGAAACAACAAAATGATAAGTTGAAACGACAAAATGAAAAGTTGAAACGTCAAAATAAAAAGTTGAAACGACAAAATAAAAAGTTGAAACGACAAAGTGAAAACTTGAAACGCAAAAATAAAAAGTTGAAAAGTAAAATAAAAAGTTGAAACGACAAAATAAAAAGTTGAAACGCCAAAATGAAAAGTTGAAACGACAAAATAAAAAGTTGAAACGCCAAAATAAAAAGTTGAAACGCCAAAATAAAAAGTTGAAAAGTAAAATAAAAAGTTGAAACGACAAAATAAAAAGTTGAAACGCCAAAATGAAAAGTTGAAACGACAAAATAAAAAGTTGAAACGTCAAAATAAAAAGTTGAAACGCCAAAATAAAAAGTTGAAACGACAAAATGACAAGTTGAAACGCCAAAATAAAAAGCTGAAACGACGAAATAAAACGTTGAAACGACAAAATAAAAAGTTGAAACAACAAAATAAAAAGTTGAAACGCCAAAATAAAAAGTTGAAACGACAAAATAAAAAGTTGAAACGACAAAATAAAAAGTTGAAACGTCAAAATAAAAAGTTGAAACGACAAAATAAAAAGTTGAAACGACAAAGTGAAAACTTGAAACGCAAAAATAAAAAGTTGAAAAGTAAAATAAAAAGTTGAAACGACAAAATAAAAAGTTGAAACGCCAAAATGAAAAGTTGAAACTACAAAATAAAAAGTTGAAACGCCAAAATAAAAAGTTGAAACGTGAAAATAAAATGTTGAAACGCCAAAATAAAAAGTTGAAACGCCAAAATAAAAAGTTGAAACGCCAAAATGAAAAGTTGAAACGACAAAATAAAAAGTTGAAACGACAAAATAAAAAGTTGAAACGCCAAAATAAAAAGTTGAAACGACAAAATAAAAAGTTGAAACGACAAAATAAAAAGTTGAAACGACAAAATAAAAAGTTGAAACGACAAATGAAAAGTTGAAACGTCAAAATAAAAAGTTGAAACGCCAAAATAAAAAGTTGAAACGACAAAGTGAAAACTTGAAACGCAAAAATAAAAAGTTGAAACGACAAAATAAAAAGTTGAAACGCCAAAATGAAAAGTTGAAACGACAAAATAAAAAGTTGAAACGCCAAAATAAAAAGTTGAAACGCCAAAATAAAAAGTTGAAACTTCAAAATAAAAAGTTGAAACAACAAAATGATAAGTTGAAACGACAAAATGAAAAGTTGAAACGTCAAAATAAAAAGTTGAAACGACAAAATAAAAAGTTGAAACGACAAAGTGAAAACTTGAAACGCAAAAATAAAAAGTTGAAAAGTAAAATAAAAAGTTGAAACGACAAAATAAAAAGTTGAAACGCCAAAATAAAAAGTTGAAACGCCAAAATAAAAAGTTGAAACGACAAAATAAAAAGTTGAAACGACAAAATAAAAAGTTGAAACGACAAATGAAAAGTTGAAACATTAAAATAAAAAGTTGAAACGACAAAATGATAAGTTGAAACGCCAAAATAAAAAGTTGAAACGACAAAATGATAAGTTGAAACGCCAAAATAAAAAGTTGAAACGACGAAATAAAACGTTGAAACGACAAAATAAAAAGTTGAAACAACAAAATAAAAAGTTGAAACGCCAAAATAAAAAGTTGAAACGACAAAATAAAAAGTTGAAACGTCAAAATAAAAAGTTGAAACGTGAAAATAAAAAGTTGAAACGACAAAGTGAAAACTTGAAACGCAAAAATAAAAAGTTGAAAAGTAAAATAAAAAGTTGAAACGACAAAATGATAAAGTTGAAACAACAAAATGATAAGTTGAAACGACAAAATGATAAGTTGAAACGACAAAATAAAAAGTTGAAACGTCAAAATAAAAAGTTGAAACGACAAAATAAAAAGTTGAAACGACAAAGTGAAAACTTGAAACGCAAAAATAAAAAGTTGAAAAGTAAAATAAAAAGTTGAAACGACAAAATAAAAAGTTGAAACGACAAAATAAAAAGTTGAAACGACAAATGAAAAGTTGAAACGTCAAAATAAAAAGTTGAAACGCCAAAATAAAAAGTTGAAAAGTAAAATAAAAAGTTGAAACGACAAAATAAAAAGTTGAAACGACAAAATGAAAAGTTGAAACGTCAAAATAAAAAGTTGAAACGACAAAATAAAAAGTTGAAACGACAAAGTGAAAACTTGAAACGCAAAAATAAAAAGTTGAAACGACAAAATAAAAAGTTGAAACGCCAAAATGAAAAGTTGAAACGACAAAATAAAAAGTTGAAACGCCAAAATAAAAAGTTGAAACGCCAAAATAAAAAGTTGAAACGACAAAATAAAAAGTTGAAACGACAAAATAAAAAGTTGAAACGACAAATGAAAAGTTGAAACGTCAAAATAAAAAGTTGAAACGCCAAAATAAAAAGTTGAAACGACAAAATGATAAGTTGAAACGCCAAAATAAAAAGTTGAAACGACGAAATAAAAAGTTGAAACTTCAAAATAAAAAGTTGAAACAACAAAATGATAAGTTGAAACGACAAAATGAAAAGTTGAAACGTCAAAATAAAAAGTTGAAACGACAAAATAAAAAGTTGAAACGACAAAGTGAAAACTTGAAACGCAAAAATAAAAAGTTGAAAAGTAAAATAAAAAGTTGAAACGACAAAATAAAAAGTTGAAACGCCAAAATGAAAAGTTGAAACGACAAAATAAAAAGTTGAAACGCCAAAATAAAAAGTTGAAACGCCAAAATAAAAAGTTGAAACGACAAATGAAAAGTTGAAACGTCAAAATAAAAAGTTGAAACGCCAAAATAAAAAGTTGAAACGACAAAGTGAAAACTTGAAACGCAAAAATAAAAAGTTGAAACGACAAAATAAAAAGTTGAAACGCCAAAATGAAAAGTTGAAACGACAAAATAAAAAGTTGAAACGCCAAAATAAAAAGTTGAAACTTCAAAATAAAAAGTTGAAACAACAAAATGATAAGTTGAAACGACAAAATGAAAAGTTGAAACGTCAAAATAAAAAGTTGAAACGACAAAATAAAAAGTTGAAACGACAAAGTGAAAACTTGAAACGCAAAAATAAAAAGTTGAAAAGTAAAATAAAAAGTTGAAACGACAAAATAAAAAGTTGAAACGCCAAAATGAAAAGTTGAAACGACAAAATAAAAAGTTGAAACGCCAAAATAAAAAGTTGAAACGCCAAAATAAAAAGTTGAAACGACAAAATAAAAAGTTGAAACGACAAAATAAAAAGTTGAAACGACAAATGAAAAGTTGAAACATTAAAATAAAAAGTTGAAACGCCAAAATAAAAAGTTGAAACGACAAAATGATAAGTTGAAACGCCAAAATAAAAAGTTGAAACGACAAAATGATAAGTTGAAACGCCAAAATAAAAAGTTGAAACGACGAAATAAAACGTTGAAACGACAAAATAAAAAGTTGAAACAACAAAATAAAAAGTTGAAACGCCAAAATAAAAAGTTGAAACGACAAAATAAAAAGTTGAAACGTCAAAATAAAAAGTTGAAACGTGAAAATAAAAAGTTGAAACGACAAAGTGAAAACTTGAAACGCAAAAATAAAAAGTTGAAAAGTAAAATAAAAAGTTGAAACGACAAAATGATAAAGTTGAAACAACAAAATGATAAGTTGAAACGACAAAATGATAAGTTGAAACGACAAAATAAAAAGTTGAAACGTCAAAATAAAAAGTTGAAACGACAAAATAAAAAGTTGAAACGACAAAGTGAAAACTTGAAACGCAAAAATAAAAAGTTGAAAAGTAAAATAAAAAGTTGAAACGACAAAATAAAAAGTTGAAACGCCAAAATGAAAAGTTGAAACTACAAAATAAAAAGTTGAAACGCCAAAATAAAAAGTTGAAACGTGAAAATAAAAAGTTGAAACGCCAAAATAAAAAGTTGAAACGACAAAATAAAAAGTTGAAACGCCAAAATAAAAAGTTGAAACGCCAAAATAAAAAGTTGAAACGACAAAATAAAAAGTTGAAACGCCAAAATGAAAAGTTGAAACGACAAAATAAAAAGTTGAAACGCCAAAATAAAAAGTTGAAACGCCAAAATAAAAAGTTGAAACGACAAAATAAAAAGTTGAAACGACAAAATAAAAAGTTGAAACGACAAATGAAAAGTTGAAACGTCAAAATAAAAAGTTGAAACGCCAAAATAAAAAGTTGAAACGACAAAATAAAAAGTTGAAACGACAAAATAAAAAGTTGAAACGACAAATAAAAAGTTGAAACGACAAAATAAAAAGTTGAAACGCCAAAATGAAAAGTTGAAACTACAAAATAAAAAGTTGAAACGCCAAAATAAAAAGTTGAAACGTGAAAATAAAATGTTGAAACGCCAAAATAAAAAGTTGAAACGACAAAATAAAAAGTTGAAACGACAAAATAAAAAGTTGAAACGACAAATGAAAAGTTGAAACGTCAAAATAAAAAGTTGAAACGCCAAAATAAAAAGTTGAAACGACAAAATGATAAGTTGAAACGCCAAAATAAAAAGTTGAAACGACAAAATAAAAAGTTGAAACTTCAAAATAAAAAGTTGAAACAACAAAATGATAAGTTGAAACTACAAAATGAAAAGTTGAAACGTCAAAATAAAAAGTTGAAACGACAAAATAAAAAGTTGAAACGACAAAGTGAAAACTTGAAACGCAAAAATAAAAAGTTGAAACGACAAAATAAAAAGTTGAAACGCCAAAATGAAAAGTTGAAACGACAAAATAAAAAGTTGAAACGCCAAAATAAAAAGTTGAAACGCCAAAATAAAAAGTTGAAACGACAAAATAAAAAGTTGAAACGACAAAATAAAAAGTTGAAACGACAAATGAAAAGTTGAAACGTCAAAATAAAAAGTTGAAACGCCAAAATAAAAAGTTGAAACGACGAAATAAAACGTTGAAACGCCAAAATAAAAAGTTGAAACAACAAAATAAAAAGTTGAAACGCCAAAATAAAAAGTTGAAACGCAAAAATAAAAAGTTGAAACTTCAAAATAAAAAGTTGAAACAACAAAATGATAAGTTGAAACGACAAAATGAAAAGTTGAAACGTCAAAATAAAAAGTTGAAACGACAAAATAAAAAGTTGAAACGACAAAGTGAAAACTTGAAACGCAAAAATAAAAAGTTGAAAAGTAAAATAAAAAGTTGAAACGACAAAATAAAAAGTTGAAACGCCAAAATGAAAAGTTGAAACGACAAAATAAAAAGTTGAAACGCCAAAATAAAAAGTTGAAACGCCAAAATAAAAAGTTGAAACGACAAATGAAAAGTTGAAACGTCAAAATAAAAAGTTGAAACGCCAAAATAAAAAGTTGAAACGACAAAGTGAAAACTTGAAACGCAAAAATAAAAAGTTGAAACGACAAAATAAAAAGTTGAAACGCCAAAATGAAAAGTTGAAACGACAAAATAAAAAGTTGAAACGCCAAAATAAAAAGTTGAAACTTCAAAATAAAAAGTTGAAACAACAAAATGATAAGTTGAAACGACAAAATGAAAAGTTGAAACGTCAAAATAAAAAGTTGAAACGACAAAATAAAAAGTTGAAACGACAAAGTGAAAACTTGAAACGCAAAAATAAAAAGTTGAAAAGTAAAATAAAAAGTTGAAACGACAAAATAAAAAGTTGAAACGCCAAAATGAAAAGTTGAAACGACAAAATAAAAAGTTGAAACGCCAAAATAAAAAGTTGAAACGCCAAAATAAAAAGTTGAAACGACAAAATAAAAAGTTGAAACGACAAAATAAAAAGTTGAAACGACAAATGAAAAGTTGAAACATTAAAATAAAAAGTTGAAACGCCAAAATAAAAAGTTGAAACGACAAAATGATAAGTTGAAACGCCAAAATAAAAAGTTGAAACGACAAAATGATAAGTTGAAACGCCAAAATAAAAAGTTGAAACGACGAAATAAAACGTTGAAACGACAAAATAAAAAGTTGAAACAACAAAATAAAAAGTTGAAACGCCAAAATAAAAAGTTGAAACGACAAAATAAAAAGTTGAAACGTCAAAATAAAAAGTTGAAACGTGAAAATAAAAAGTTGAAACGACAAAGTGAAAACTTGAAACGCAAAAATAAAAAGTTGAAAAGTAAAATAAAAAGTTGAAACGACAAAATGATAAAGTTGAAACAACAACAAAATGATAAGTTGAAACGACAAAATGATAAGTTGAAACGACAAAATAAAAAGTTGAAACGTCAAAATAAAAAGTTGAAACGACAAAATAAAAAGTTGAAACGACAAAGTGAAAACTTGAAACGCAAAAATAAAAAGTTGAAAAGTAAAATAAAAAGTTGAAACGACAAAATAAAAAGTTGAAACGCCAAAATGAAAAGTTGAAACTACAAAATAAAAAGTTGAAACGCCAAAATAAAAAGTTGAAACGTGAAAATAAAAAGTTGAAACGCCAAAATAAAAAGTTGAAACGACAAAATAAAAAGTTGAAACGCCAAAATGAAAAGTTGAAACGACAAAATAAAAAGTTGAAACGCCAAAATAAAAAGTTGAAACGCCAAAATAAAAAGTTGAAACGACAAAATAAAAAGTTGAAACGACAAAATAAAAAGTTGAAACGACAAAATAAAAAGTTGAAACGACAAATAAAAAGTTGAAACGACAAAATAAAAAGTTGAAACGCCAAAATGAAAAGTTGAAACTACAAAATAAAAAGTTGAAACGCCAAAATAAAAAGTTGAAACGTGAAAATAAAAAGTTGAAACGCCAAAATAAAAAGTTGAAACGACAAAATAAAAAGTTGAAACGCCAAAATAAAAAGTTGAAACGCCAAAATAAAAAGTTGAAACGCCAAAATAAAAAGTTGAAACGACAAAATAAAAAGTTGAAACGCCAAAATGAAAAGTTGAAACGACAAAATAAAAAGTTGAAACGCCAAAATAAAAAGTTGAAACGCCAAAATAAAAAGTTGAAACGACAAAATAAAAAGTTGAAACGACAAAATAAAAAGTTGAAACGACAAAATAAAAAGTTGAAACGACAAATGAAAAGTTGAAACGTCAAAATAAAAAGTTGAAACGCCAAAATAAAAAGTTGAAACGACAAAATAAAAAGTTGAAACGACAAAATAAAAAGTTGAAACGACAAATGAAAAGTTGAAACGTCAAAATAAAAAGTTGAAACGCCAAAATAAAAAGTTGAAACGACAAAATGATAAGTTGAAACGCCAAAATAAAAAGTTGAAACGACGAAATAAAACGTTGAAACGACAAAATAAAAAGTTGAAACAACAAAATAAAAAGTTGAAACGCCAAAATAAAAAGTTGAAACGACAAAATAAAAAGTTGAAACTTCAAAATAAAAAGTTGAAACAACAAAATGATAAGTTGAAACGACAAAATGAAAAGTTGAAACGTCAAAATAAAAAGTTGAAACGACAAAATAAAAAGTTGAAACGACAAAGTGAAAACTTGAAACGCAAAAATAAAAAGTTGAAACGACAAAATAAAAAGTTGAAACGCCAAAATGAAAAGTTGAAACGACAAAATAAAAAGTTGAAACGCCAAAATAAAAAGTTGAAACGCCAAAATAAAAAGTTGAAACGACAAAATGATAAGTTGAAACGCCAAAATAAAAAGTTGAAACGACGAAATAAAACGTTGAAACGACAAAATAAAAAGTTGAAACAACAAAATAAAAAGTTGAAACGCCAAAATAAAAAGTTGAAACGCCAAAATAAAAAGTTGAAACGACAAAATAAAAAGTTGAAACGCCAAAGTAAAAAGTTGAAACGACAAAATAAAAAGTTGAAACGACAAAATAAAAAGTTGAAACGTGAAAATAAAAAGTTGAAACGAGGAAATAAAACGTTGAAACGACAAAATAAAAAGTTGAAACGACAAAATAAAAAGTTGAAACGCCAAAATAAAAAGTTGAAACGACAAAATAAAAAGTTGAAACTTCAAAATAAAAAGTTGAAACAACAAAATGATAAGTTGAAACGACAAAATGAAAAGTTGAAACGTCAAAATAAAAAGTTGAAACGACAAAATAAAAAGTTGAAACGACAAAGTGAAAACTTGAAACGCAAAAATAAAAAGTTGAAAAGTAAAATAAAAAGTTGAAACGCCAAAATAAAAAGTTGAAACGACAAAATGATAAGTTGAAACGCCAAAATAAAAAGTTGAAACGACGAAATAAAACCTTGAAACGACAAAATAAAAAGTTGAAACAACAAAATAAAAAGTTGAAACGCCAAAATAAAAAGTTGAAACGACAAAATAAAAAGTTGTAACAACAAAATAAAAAGATGAAACGCCAAAATAAAAAGTTGAAACGACAAAATAAAAAGTTGAAACTTCAAAATAAAAAGTTGAAACAACAAAATGATAAGTTGAAACGACAAAATGAAAAGTTGAAACGTCAAAATAAAAAGTTGAAACGACAAAATAAAAAGTTGAAACGACAAAGTGAAAACTTGAAACGCAAAAATAAAAAGTTGAAAAGTAAAATAAAAAGTTGAAACGACAAAATAAAAAGTTGAAACGACAAAGTGAAAACTTGAAACGCAAAAATAAAAAGTTGAAAAGTAAAATAAAAAGTTGAAACGACAAAATAAAAAGTTGAAACGACAAATGAAAAGTTGAAACGTCAAAATAAAAAGTGAAACGCCAAAATAAAAAGTTGAAACGACAAAATGATAAGTTGAAACGCCAAAATAAAAAGTTGAAACGACGAAATAAAACGTTGAAACGAGAAAATAAAAAGTTGAAACAACAAAATAAAAAGTTGAAACGCCAAAATAAAAAGTTGAAACGACAAAATAAAAAGTTGAAACGCCAAAATAAAAAGTTGAAACGACAAAATAAAAAGTTGAAACGACAAAATAAAAAGTTGAAACGACAAATGAAAAGTTGAAACGTCAAAATAAAAAGTTGAAACGCCAAAATAAAAAGTTGAAACGACAAAGTGAAAACTTGAAACGCAAAAATAAAAAGTTGAAACGACAAAATAAAAAGTTGAAACGCCAAAATGAAAAGTTGAAACGACAAAATAAAAAGTTGAAACGCCAAAATAAAAAGTTGAAACGCCAAAATAAAAAGTTGAAACGACAAAATGATAAGTTGAAACGCCAAAATAAAAAGTTGAAACGACGAAATAAAACGTTGAAACGACAAAATAAAAAGTTGAAACAACAAAATAAAAAGTTGAAACGCCAAAATAAAAAGTTGAAACGCCAAAATAAAAAGTTGAAACGACAAAATAAAAAGTTGAAACGCCAAAGTAAAAAGTTGAAACGACAAAATAAAAAGTTGAAACGACAAAATAAAAAGTTGAAACGTGAAAATAAAAAGTTGAAACGAGGAAATAAAAAGTTGAAACGCCAAAATAAAAAGTTGAAACGACAAAATAAAAAGTTGAAACTTCAAAATAAAAAGTTGAAACAACAAAATGATAAGTTGAAACGACAAAATGAAAAGTTGAAACGTCAAAATAAAAAGTTGAAACGACAAAATAAAAAGTTGAAACGACAAAGTGAAAACTTGAAACGCAAAAATAAAAAGTTGAAAAGTAAAATAAAAAGTTGAAACGCCAAAATAAAAAGTTGAAACGACAAAATGATAAGTTGAAACGCCAAAATAAAAAGTTGAAACGACGAAATAAAACGTTGAAACGACAAAATAAAAAGTTGAAACAACAAAATAAAAAGTTGAAACGCCAAAATAAAAAGTTGAAACGACAAAATGAAAAGTTGAAACGTCAAAATAAAAAGTTGAAACGACAAAATAAAAAGTTGAAACGACAAAATAAAAAGTTGTAACAACAAAATAAAAAGATGAAACGCCAAAATAAAAAGTTGAAACGACAAAATAAAAAGTTGAAACTTCAAAATAAAAAGTTGAAACAACAAAATGATAAGTTGAAACGACAAAATAAAAAGTTGAAACGTCAAAATAAAAAGTTGAAACGACAAAATAAAAAGTTGAAACGACAAAGTGAAAACTTGAAACGCAAAAATAAAAAGTTGAAAAGTAAAATAAAAAGTTGAAACGACAAAATAAAAAGTTGAAACGACAAAGTGAAAACTTGAAACGCAAAAATAAAAAGTTGAAAAGTAAAATAAAAAGTTGAAACGACAAAATAAAAAGTTGAAACGCCAAAATAAAAAGTTGAAACGACAAAATAAAAAGTTGAAACGACAAATGAAAAGTTGAAACGTCAAAATAAAAAGTGAAACGCCAAAATAAAAAGTTGAAACGACAAAATGATAAGTTGAAACGCCAAAATAAAAAGTTGAAACGACGAAATAAAACGTTGAAACGAGAAAATAAAAAGTTGAAACAACAAAATAAAAAGTTGAAACGCCAAAATAAAAAGTTGAAACGACAAAATAAAAAGTTGAAACGCCAAAATAAAAAGTTGAAACGACAAAATAAAAAGTTGAAACGACAAAATAAAAAGTTGAAACGACAAATGAAAAGTTGAAACGTCAAAATAAAAAGTTGAAACGCCAAAATAAAAAGTTGAAACGACGAAATAAAACGTTGAAACGACAAAATAAAAAGTTGAAACGCCAAAATAAAAAGTTGAAACGACAAAATAAAAAGTTGAAACGACAAAATAAAAAGTTGAAACGACAAATGAAAAGTTGAAACGTCAAAATAAAAAGTTGAAACGCCAAAATAAAAAGTTGAAACGACAAAGTGAAAACTTGAAACGCAAAAATAAAAAGTTGAAAAGTAAAATAAAAAGTTGAAACGCCAAAATAAAAAGTTGAAACGACAAAATAAAAAGTTGAAACGCCAAAATAAAAAGTTGAAACGACAAAATAAAAAGTTGAAACGACAAATGAAAAGTTGAAACGTCAAAATAAAAAGTGAAACGCCAAAATAAAAAGTTGAAACGACGAAATAAAACGTTGAAACGACAAAATAAAAAGTTGAAACAACAAAATAAAAAGTTGAAACGCCAAAATAAAAAGTTGAAACGACAAAATAAAAAGTTGAAACGCCAAAATAAAAAGTTGAAACGACAAAATAAAAAGTTGAAACGACAAAATAAAAAGTTGAAACGACAAATGAAAAGTTGAAACGTCAAAATAAAAAGTTGAAACGCCAAAATAAAAAGTTGAAACGACAAAGTGAAAACTTGAAACGCAAAAATAAAAAGTTGAAAAGTAAAATAAAAAGTTGAAACGCCAAAATAAAAAGTTGAAACGACAAAATAAAAAGTTGAAACGACAAAATAAAAAGTTGAAACGACAAAATAAAAAGTTCAAACGACAAAATAAAAAGTTGAAACGACAAAATAAAAAGTTGAAACGTGAAAATAAAAAGTTGAAAAGTAAAATATTATTATTTTGACGTTTCAACTTTTTATTTTGGCGTTTCAACTTTTTATTTTGTCGTTTCAACTTTTTATTTTGTCGTTTCAACTTTTTATTTTCACGTTTCAACTTTTTATTTTGACGTTTCAACTTTTTATTTTGTCGTTTCAAGTTTTCACTTTGTCGTTTCAACTTTTTATTTTCACGTTTCAACTTTTTATTTTACTTTTCAACTTTTTATTTTTGCGTTTCAAGTTTTCACTTTGTCGTTTCAACTTTTTATTTTCCCATTTCAACTTTTTATTTTCACGTTTCAACTTTTTATTTTGACGTTTCAACTTTTTATTTTGGCGTTTCAACTTTTTATTTTGTCGTTTCAACTTTTTATTTTGTCGTTTCAACTTTTTATTTTGTCGTTTCAACTTTTTATTTTGTCGTTTCAACTTTTTATTTTGACGTTTCAACTTTTCATTTGTCGTTTCAACTTTTTATTTTGTCGTTTCAACTTATCATTTTGTTGTTTCAACTTTTTATTTTGAAGTTTCAACTTTTTATTTTGTCGTTTCAACTTATCATTTTGTCGTTTCAACTTTTTATTTTGGCGTTTCAACTTTTTATTTTGGCGTTTCAAGTTTTCACTTTGTCGTTTCAACTTTTTATTTTCACGTTTCAACTTTTTATTTTACTTTTCAACTTTTTATTTTTGCGTTTCAAGTTTTCACTTTGTCGTTTCAACTTTTTATTTTGTCGTTTGAACTTTTTATTTTGTCGTTTCAACTTTTTATTTTGTCGTTTCAACTTTTTATTTTGGCGTTTCAACTTTTTATTTTACTTTTCAACTTTTTATTTTTGCGTTTCAAGTTTTCACTTTGTCGTTTCAACTTTTTATTTTCACGTTTCAACTTTTTATTTTACTTTTCAACTTTTTATTTTTGCGTTTCAAGTTTTCACTTTGTCGTTTCAACTTTTTATTTTCACGTTTCAACTTTTTATTTTGACGTTTCAACTTTTTATTTTGTCGTTTCAACTTATCATTTTGTCGTTTCAACTTTTTATTTTGGCGTTTCAACTTTTTATTTTGTCGTTTCAACTTTTTATTTTGTCGTTTCAACTTTTTATTTTGTCGTTTCAACTTTTTATTTTGGCGTTTCAACTTTTTATTTTACTTTTCAACTTTTTATTTTTTCGTTTCAAGTTTTCACTTTGTCGTTTCAACTTTTTATTTTCACGTTTCAACTTTTTATTTTACTTTTCAACTTTTTATTTTTGCGTTTCAACTTTTTATTTTGTCGTTTCAACTTTTTATTTTGGCGTTTCAACTTTTTATTTTGTCGTTTCAACTTTTTATTTTGGCGTTTCAACTTTTTATTTTACTTTTCAACTTTTTATTTTTGCGTTTCAAGTTTTCACTTTGTCGTTTCAACTTTTTATTTTCACGTTTCAACTTTTTATTTTACTTTTCAACTTTTTATTTTTGCGTTTCAAGTTTTCACTTTGTCGTTTCAACTTTTTATTTTGTCGTTTGAACTTTTTATTTTGTCGTTTCAACTTTTTATTTTGTCGTTTCAACTTTTTATTTTGGCGTTTCAACTTTTTATTTTGTCGTTTCAACTTTTTATTTTGTCGTTTCAACTTTTTATTTTGGCGTTTCAACTTTTTATTTTGGCGTTTCAACTTTTTATTTTACTTTTCAACTTTTTATTTTTGCGTTTCAAGTTTTCACTTTGTCGTTTCAACTTTTTATTTTCACGTTTCAACTTTTTATTTTACTTTTCAACTTTTTATTTTTGCGTTTCAAGTTTTCACTTTGTCGTTTCAACTTTTTATTTTCACGTTTCAACTTTTTATTTTACTTTTCAACTTTTTATTTTTGCGTTTCAAGTTTTCACTTTGTCGTTTCAACTTTTTATTTTGTCGTTTGAACTTTTTATTTTGTCGTTTCAACTTTTTATTTTGTCGTTTCAACTTTTTATTTTGGCGTTTCAACTTTTTATTTTGTCGTTTCAACTTTTTATTTTGGCGTTTCAACTTTTTATTTTACTTTTCAACTTTTTATTTTTGCGTTTCAAGTTTTCACTTTGTCGTTTCAACTTTTTATTTTCACGTTTCAACTTTTTATTTTACTTTTCAACTTTTTATTTTTGCGTTTCAAGTTTTCACTTTGTCGTTTCAACTTTTTATTTTGTCGTTTGAACTTTTTATTTTGTCGTTTCAACTTTTTATTTTGTCGTTTCAACTTTTTATTTTGGCGTTTCAACTTTTTATTTTGTCGTTTCAACTTTTTATTTTGTCGTTTCAACTTTTTATTTTGGCGTTTCAACTTTTTATTTTGTCATTTCAACTTTTTATTTTGGCGTTTCAACTTTTTATTTTACTTTTCAACTTTTTATTTTTGCGTTTCAAGTTTTCACTTTGTCGTTTCAACTTTTTATTTTCACGTTTCAACTTTTTATTTTACTTTTCAACTTTTTATTTTTGCGTTTCAAGTTTTCACTTTGTCGTTTCAACTTTTTATTTTCACGTTTCAACTTTTTATTTTACTTTTCAACTTTTTATTTTTGCGTTTCAAGTTTTCACTTTGTCGTTTCAACTTTTTATTTTGTCGTTTGAACTTTTTATTTGTCGTTTCAACTTTTTATTTTGTCGTTTCAACTTTTTATTTTGGCGTTTCAACTTTTTATTTTGTCGTTTCAACTTTTTATTTTGGCGTTTCAACTTTTTATTTTACTTTTCAACTTTTTATTTTTGCGTTTCAAGTTTTCACTTTGTCGTTTCAACTTTTTATTTTCACGTTTCAACTTTTTATTTTACTTTTCAACTTTTTATTTTTGCGTTTCAAGTTTACTTTGTCGTTTCAACTTTTTATTTTCACGTTTCAACTTTTTATTTTGACGTTTCAACTTTTTATTTTGTCGTTTCAACTTATCATTTTGTCGTTTCAACTTTTTATTTTGGCGTTTCAACTTTTTATTTTGTCGTTTCAACTTTTTATTTTGTCGTTTCAACTTTTTATTTTGTCGTTTCAACTTTTTATTTTGGCGTTTCAACTTTTTATTTTACTTTTCAACTTTTTATTTTTTCGTTTCAAGTTTTCACTTTGTCGTTTCAACTTTTTATTTTCACGTTTCAACTTTTTATTTTACTTTTCAACTTTTTATTTTTGCGTTTCAACTTTTTATTTTGTCGTTTCAACTTTTTATTTTGGCGTTTCAACTTTTTATTTTGTCGTTTCAACTTTTTATTTTGGCGTTTCAACTTTTTATTTTACTTTTCAACTTTTTATTTTTGCGTTTCAAGTTTTCACTTTGTCGTTTCAACTTTTTATTTTCACGTTTCAACTTTTTATTTTACTTTTCAACTTTTCATTTTTGCGTTTCAAGTTTTCACTTTGTCGTTTCAACTTTTTATTTTGTCGTTTGAACTTTTTATTTTGTCGTTTCAACTTTTTATTTTGTCGTTTCAACTTTTTATTTTGGCGTTTCAACTTTTTATTTTGTCGTTTCAACTTTTTATTTTGTCGTTTCAACTTTTTATTTTGACGTTTCAACTTTTCATTTGTCGTTTCAACTTTTTATTTTGTCGTTTCAACTTATCATTTTGTTGTTTCAACTTTTTATTTTGAAGTTTCAAATTTTTATTTTGTCGTTTCAACTTATCATTTTGTCGTTTCAACTTTTTATTTTGGCGTTTCAACTTTTTATTTTGGCGTTTCAACTTTTTTTTTTGTCGTTTCAACTTTTTATTTTACTTTTCAACTTTTTATTTTTGCGTTTCAAGTTTTCACTTTGTCGTTTCAACTTTTTATTTTGGCGTTTCAACTTTTTATTTTGTCGTTTCAACTTTTTATTTTGTCGTTTCAACTTATCATTTTGTCGTTTCAACTTTTTATTTTGTCGTTTCAACTTATCATTTTGTTGTTTCAACTTTTTATTTTGAAGTTTCAACTTTTTATTTTGTCGTTTCAACTTATCATTTTGTCGTTTCAAATTTTTATTTTGGCGTTTCAACTTTTTATTTTGGCGTTTCAACTTTTTATTTTGTCGTTTCAACTTTTCATTTTGGCGTTTCAACTTTTTATTTTGTCGTTTCAACTTTTTATTTTACTTTTCAACTTTTTATTTTTGCGTTTCAAGTTTTCACTTTGTCGTTTCAACTTTTTATTTTGGCGTTTTAACTTTTTATTTTGTCGTTTCAACTTTTTATTTTGTCGTTTCAACTTATCATTTTGTCGTTTCAACTTTTTATTTTGTCGTTTCAACTTATCATTTTGTTGTTTCAACTTTTTATTTTGAAGTTTCAACTTTTTATTTTGTCGTTTCAACTTATCATTTTGTTGTTTCAACTTTTTATTTTGGCGTTTCAACTTTTTATTTTGACGTTTCAACTTTTTATTTTGTCGTTTCAACTTTTCATTTTGGCGTTTCAACTTTTTATTTTGTCGTTTCAACTTTTTATTTTACTTTTCAACTTTTTATTTTGTCGTTTCAACTTTTTATTTTGACGTTTCAACTTTTCATTTTGTCGTTTCAACTTATCATTTTGTTGTTTCAACTTTTCATTTTGAAGTTTCAACTTTTTATTTTGTCGTTTCAACTTATCATTTTGTCGTTTCAACTTTTTATTTTGGCGTTTCAACTTTTTATTTTGTCGTTTCAACTTTTTATTTTGGCGTTTCAACTTATCATTTTGTCGTTTCAACTTTTTATTTTGGCGTTTCAACTTTTTATTTTGACGTTTCAACTTTTCATTTGTCGTTTCAACTTTTTATTTTGTCGTTTCAACTTATCATTTTGTCGTTTCAACTTTTTATTTTGTCGTTTCAACTTATCATTTTGTGGTTTC
The DNA here is from genome assembly GCA_035771165.1 of Paragorgia papillata. NCBI lineage: Eukaryota > Metazoa > Cnidaria > Anthozoa > Scleralcyonacea > Coralliidae > Paragorgia > Paragorgia papillata. Next base: position 38,329 of record JAWNZC010000277.1, read on the forward strand.
AACTTTTTATTTTGAAGTTTCAACTTTTTATTTTGTCGTTTCAACTTATCATTTTGTCGTTTCAACTTTTTATTTTGTCGTTTCAACTTTTTATTTTGGCGTTTCAACTTTTTATTTTGTCGTTTCAACTTTTCATTTTGGCGTTTCAACTTTTTATTTTGTCGTTTCAACTTTTTATTTTACTTTTCAACTTTTTATTTTTGCGTTTCAACTTTTTATTTTCACGTTTCAACTTTTTATTTTGACGTTTCAACTTTTTATTTTGTCGTTTCAACTTTTTATTTTGGCGTTTCAACTTTTTATTTTGTTGTTTCAACTTTTTGTTTTGGCGTTTCAACTTTTTATTTTGTCGTTTCAACTTTTTATTTTGTCGTTTCAACTTTTTATTTTACTTTTCAACTTTTTATTTTACTTTTCAACTTTTTATTTTGTCGTTTCAACTTTTTATTTTGGCGTTTCAACTTTTTATTTTGTTGTTTCAACTTTTTGTTTTGTCGTTTCAACGTTTTATTTCGTCGTTTCAACTTTTTATTTTGGCGTTTCAACTTTTTATTTTGGCGTTTCAACTTTTTATTTTGTCGTTTCAACTTTTCATTTTGGCGTTTCAACTTTTTATTTTGGCGTTTCAACTTTTTATTTTGACGTTTCAACTTTTTATTTTGACGTTTCAACTTTTTATTTTGTCGTTTCAACTTTTTATTTTGGCGTTTCAACTTTTTATTTTGTTGTTTCAACTTTTTATTTTGTCGTTTCAACGTTTTATTTCGTCGTTTCAACTTTTTATTTTGGCGTTTCAACTTTTTATTTTGGCGTTTCAACTTTTTATTTTGTCGTTTCAACTTTTCATTTTGGCGTTTCAACTTTTTATTTTGTCGTTTCAACTTATCATTTTGTCGTTTCAACTTTTTATTTTGTCGTTTCAACTTATCATTTTGTGGTTTCAACTTTTTATTTTGAAGTTTCAACTTTTTATTTTGGCGTTTCAACTTTTTATTTTGTTGTTTCAACTTTTTATTTTGGCGTTTCAACTTTTTATTTTGTTGTTTCAACTTTTTGTTTTGGCGTTTCAACTTTTTATTTTGTCGTTTCAACTTTTTATTTTGTCGTTTCAACTTTTTATTTTACTTTTCAACTTTTTATTTTACTTTTCAACTTTTTATTTTTGCGTTTCAACTTTTTATTTTCACGTTTCAACTTTTTATTTTGACGTTTCAACTTTTTATTTTGTCGTTTCAACTTTTTATTTTGGCGTTTCAACTTTTTATTTTGTTGTTTCAACTTTTTATTTTGTCGTTTCAACTTTTTATTTTGTCGTTTCAACTTTTTATTTTGGCGTTTCAACTTTTTATTTTACTTTTCAACTTTTTATTTTTGCGTTTCAACTTTTTATTTTGTCGTTTCAACTTTTTATTTTGTCGTTTCAACTTTTTATTTTGTCGTTTCAACTTTTTATTTTGGCGTTTCAACTTTTTATTTTGTCGTTTCAACTTTTTATTTTGTCGTTTCAACTTTTTATTTTGTCGTTTCAACTTTTTATTTTGGCGTTTCAACTTTTTATTTTGGCGTTTCAACTTTTTATTTTGTCGTTTCAACTTTTCATTTTGGCGTTTCAACTTTTTATTTTGGCGTTTCAACTTTTTATTTTGACGTTTCAACTTTTTATTTTGTCGTTTCAACTTTTCATTTTGGCGTTTCAACTTTTTATTTTGTCGTTTCAACTTTTTATTTTACTTTTCAACTTTTTATTTTGTCGTTTCAACTTTTTATTTTGACGTTTCAACTTTTTATTTTGTCGTTTCAACTTATCATTTTGTTGTTTCAACTTTTTATTTTGAAGTTTCAACTTTTTATTTTGTCGTTTCAACTTTTTATTTTGTCGTTTCAACTTTTTATTTTGTCGTTTCAACTTATCATTTTGTCGTTTCAACTTTTTATTTTGTCGTTTCAACTTATCATTTTGTTGTTTCAACTTTTTATTTTGAAGTTTCAACTTTTTATTTTGTCGTTTCAACTTATCATTTTGTCGTTTCAACTTTTTATTTTGTCGTTTCAACTTTTTATTTTGGCGTTTCAACTTTTTATTTTGTCGTTTCAACTTTTTATTTTGGCGTTTCAACTTTTTATTTTGTCGTTTCAACTTTTTATTTTGGCGTTTCAACTTTTTATTTTGTCGTTTCAACTTTTTATTTTGTCGTTTCAACTTTTTATTTTGTCGTTTCAACTTTTTATTTTGGCGTTTCAACTTTTTATTTTGTCGTTTCAACTTTTTATTTTGTCGTTTCAACTTTTTATTTTGGCGTTTCAACTTTTTATTTTGTCGTTTCAACTTTTTATTTTGGCGTTTCAACTTTTTATTTTACTTTTCAACTTTTTATTTTTGCGTTTCAAGTTTTCACTTTGTCGTTTCAACTTTTTATTTTGACGTTTCAACTTTTTATTTTACTTTTCAACTTTTTATTTTTGCGTTTCAAGTTTTCACTTTGTCGTTTCAACTTTTTATTTTGTCGTTTCAACTTTTTATTTTACTTTTCAACTTTTTATTTTTGCGTTTCAAGTTTTCACTTTGTCGTTTCAACTTTTTATTTTGTCGTTTCAACTTTTTATTTTGTCGTTTCAACTTTTTATTTTGTCGTTTCAACTTTTTATTTTGGCGTTTCAACTTTTTATTTTGTCGTTTCAACTTTTTATTTTGTCGTTTCAACTTTTTATTTTGGCGTTTCAACTTTTTATTTTGTCGTTTCAACTTTTTATTTTGGCGTTTCAACTTTTTATTTTACTTTTCAACTTTTTATTTTTGCGTTTCAACTTTTCACTTTGTCGTTTCAACTTTTTATTTTGACGTTTCAACTTTTTATTTTGACTTTTCAACTTTTTATTTTTGCGTTTCAACTTTTCACTTTGTCGTTTCAACTTTTTATTTTGACGTTTCAACTTTTTATTTTACTTTTCAACTTTTTATTTTTGCGTTTCAACTTTTCACTTTGTCGTTTCAACTTTTTATTTTGTCGTTTCAACTTTTTATTTTGTCGTTTCAACTTTTTATTTTGGCGTTTCAACTTTTTATTTTACTTTTCAACTTTTTATTTTTGCGTTTCAAGTTTTCACTTTGTCGTTTCAACTTTTTATTTTGACGTTTCAACTTTTTATTTTACTTTTCAACTTTTTATTTTTGCGTTTCAAGTTTTCACTTTGTCGTTTCAACTTTTTATTTTGACGTTTCAACTTTTTATTTTACTTTTCAACTTTTTATTTTTGCGTTTCAAGTTTTCACTTTGTCGTTTCAACTTTTTATTTTGTCGTTTGAACTTTTTATTTTGTCGTTTCAACTTTTTATTTTGTCGTTTCAACTTTTTATTTTGGCGTTTCAACTTTTTATTTTGTCGTTTCAACTTTTTATTTTGGCGTTTCAACTTTTTATTTTACTTTTCAACTTTTTATTTTTGCGTTTCAAGTTTTCACTTTGTCGTTTCAACTTTTTATTTTGTCGTTTCAACTTTTTATTTTGACGTTTCAACTTTTCATTTTGTCGTTTCAACTTATCATTTTGTTGTTTCAACTTTTTATTTTGAAGTTTCAACTTTTTATTTTGTCGTTTCAACTTTTTATTTTGGCGTTTCAACTTATCATTTTGTCGTTTCAACTTTTTATTTTCACGTTTCAACTTTTTATTTTACTTTTCAACTTTTTATTTTTGCGTTTCAAGTTTACTTTGTCGTTTCAACTTTTTATTTTGTCGTTTCAACTTTTTATTTTGACGTTTCAACTTTTTATTTTGTCGTTTCAACTTTTTATTTTGTCGTTTCAACTTTTTATTTTGGCGTTTCAACTTTTTATTTTGTCGTTTCAACTTTTTATTTTGTCGTTTCAACTTTTTATTTTGTCGTTTCAACTTTTTATTTTGGCGTTTCAACTTTTTATTTTACTTTTCAACTTTTTATTTTTTCGTTTCAAGTTTTCACTTTGTCGTTTCAACTTTTTATTTTCACGTTTCAACTTTTTATTTTACTTTTCAACTTTTTATTTTTGCGTTTCAACTTTTCACTTTGTCGTTTCAACTTTTTATTTTCACGTTTCAACTTTTTATTTTACTTTTCAACTTTTCATTTTTGCGTTTCAAGTTTTCACTTTGTCGTTTCAACTTTTTATTTTGTCGTTTGAACTTTTTATTTTACTTTTCAACTTTTTATTTTTGCGTTTCAAGTTTTCACTTTGTCGTTTCAACTTTTTATTTTGTCGTTTCAACTTTTTATTTTGTCGTTTCAACTTTTTATTTTGTCGTTTCAACTTTTTATTTTGGCGTTTCAACTTTTTATTTTGTCGTTTCAACTTTTTATTTTGGCGTTTCAACTTTTTATTTTACTTTTCAACTTTTTATTTTTGCGTTTCAAGTTTTCACTTTGTCGTTTCAACTTTTTATTTTGTCGTTTCAACTTTTTATTTTGACGTTTCAACTTTTTATTTTGTCGTTTCAACTTATCATTTTGTTGTTTCAACTTTTTATTTTGAAGTTTCAACTTTTTATTTTGTCGTTTCAACTTTTTATTTTGGCGTTTCAACTTATCATTTTGTCGTTTCAACTTTTTATTTTCACGTTTCAACTTTTTATTTTACTTTTCAACTTTTTATTTTTGCGTTTCAAGTTTACTTTGTCGTTTCAACTTTTTATTTTCACGTTTCAACTTTTTATTTTGACGTTTCAACTTTTTATTTTGTCGTTTCAACTTATCATTTTGTCGTTTCAACTTTTTATTTTGGCGTTTCAACTTTTTATTTTGTCGTTTCAACTTTTTATTTTGTCGTTTCAACTTTTTATTTTGTCGTTTCAACTTTTTATTTTGGCGTTTCAACTTTTTATTTTACTTTTCAACTTTTTATTTTTGCGTTTCAAGTTTTCACTTTGTCGTTTCAACTTTTTATTTTCACGTTTCAACTTTTTATTTTACTTTTCAACTTTTCATTTTTGCGTTTCAAGTTTTCACTTTGTCGTTTCAACTTTTTATTTTGTCGTTTCAACTTTTTATTTTGTCGTTTCAACTTTTTATTTTGTCGTTTCAACTTTTTATTTTGGCGTTTCAACTTTTTATTTTGACGTTTCAACTTTTCATTTGTCGTTTCAACTTTTTATTTTGTCGTTTCAACTTATCATTTTGTTGTTTCAACTTTTTATTTTGAAGTTTCAAATTTTTATTTTGTCGTTTCAACTTATCATTTTGTCGTTTCAACTTTTTATTTTGGCGTTTCAACTTTTTATTTTGGCGTTTCAACTTTTTTTTTTGTCGTTTCAACTTTTCATTTTGGCGTTTCAACTTTTTATTTTGTCGTTTCAACTTTTTATTTTACTTTTCAACTTTTTATTTTTGCGTTTCAAGTTTTCACTTTGTCGTTTCAACTTTTTATTTTGGCGTTTCAACTTTTTATTTTGTCGTTTCAACTTATCATTTTGTCGTTTCAACTTTTTATTTTGTCGTTTCAACTTATCATTTTGTTGTTTCAACTTTTTATTTTGAAGTTTCAACTTTTTATTTTGTCGTTTCAACTTATCATTTTGTCGTTTCAAATTTTTATTTTGGCGTTTCAACTTTTTATTTTGGCGTTTCAACTTTTTATTTTGTCGTTTCAACTTTTCATTTTGGCGTTTCAACTTTTTATTTTGTCGTTTCACAACTTTTTATTTTACTTTTCAACTTTTTATTTTTGCGTTTCAAGTTTTCACTTTGTCGTTTCAACTTTTTATTTTGTCGTTTCAACTTATCATTTTGTCGTTTCAACTTTTTATTTTGTCGTTTCAACTTATCATTTTGTTGTTTCAACTTTTTATTTTGAAGTTTCAACTTTTTATTTTGTCGTTTCAACTTATCATTTTGTCGTTTCAACTTTTTATTTTGGCGTTTCAACTTTTTATTTTGACGTTTCAACTTTTTATTTTGTCGTTTCAACTTTTCATTTTGGCGTTTCAACTTTTTATTTTGTCGTTTCAACTTTTTATTTTACTTTTCAACTTTTTATTTTGTCGTTTCAACTTTTTATTTTGACGTTTCAACTTTTCATTTTGTCGTTTCAACTTATCATTTTGTTGTTTCAACTTTTCATTTTGAAGTTTCAACTTTTTATTTTGGCGTTTCAACTTATCATTTTGTCGTTTCAACTTTTTATTTTGGCGTTTCAACTTTTTATTTTGTCGTTTCAACTTTTTATTTTGTCGTTTCAACTTATCATTTTGTCGTTTCAACTTTTTATTTTGTCGTTTCAACTTATCATTTTGTTGTTTCAACTTTTTATTTTGAAGTTTCAACTTTTTATTTTGTCGTTTCAACTTATCATTTTGTCGTTTCAACTTTTTATTTTGTCGTTTCAACTTTTTATTTTGGCGTTTCAACTTTTTATTTTGTCGTTTCAACTTTTCATTTTGGCGTTTCAACTTTTTATTTTGTCGTTTCAACTTTTTATTTTACTTTTCAACTTTTTATTTTTGCGTTTCAACTTTTTATTATTTTCACGTTTCAACTTTTTATTTTGACGTTTCAACTTTTTATTTTGTCGTTTCAACTTTTTATTTTGGCGTTTCAACTTTTTATTTTGTTGTTTCAACTTTTTGTTTTGGCGTTTCAACTTTTTATTTTGTCGTTTCAACTTTTTATTTTGTCGTTTCAACTTTTTATTTTACTTTTCAACTTTTTATTTTACTTTTCAACTTTTTATTTTACTTTTCAACTTTTTATTTTTGCGTTTCAAGTTTTCACTTTGTCGTTTCAACTTTTTATTTTGTCGTTTCAACTTTTTATTTTGACGTTTCAACTTTTCATTTTGTCGTTTCAACTTATCATTTTGTTGTTTCAACTTTTTATTTTGAAGTTTCAACTTTTTATTTTGTCGTTTCAACTTTTTATTTTGGCGTTTCAACTTTTTATTTTGACGTTTCAACTTTTCATTTTGTCGTTTCAACTTATCATTTTGTTGTTTCAACTTTTTATTTTGAAGTTTCAACTTTTTATTTTGTCGTTTCAACTTTTTATTTTGTCGTTTCAACTTTTTATTTTGGCGTTTCAACTTTTTATTTTGTCGTTTCAACTTTTTATTTTACTTTTCAACTTTTTATTTTGTCGTTTCAACTTTTTATTTTGACGTTTCAACTTTTCATTTTGTCGTTTCAACTTATCATTTTGTTGTTTCAACTTTTTCATTTTGAAGTTTCAACTTTTTATTTTGTCGTTTCAACTTTTTATTTTGTCGTTTCAACTTTTTATTTTGGCGTTTCAACTTTTTATTTTGTCGTTTCAACTTTTTATTTTGGCGTTTCAACTTATCATTTTGTCGTTTCAACTTTTTATTTTGTCGTTTCAACTTATCATTTTGTTGTTTCAACTTTTTATTTTGAAGTTTCAACTTTTTATTTTGTCGTTTCAACTTATCATTTTGTCGTTTCAACTTTTTATTTTGTCGTTTCAACTTTTTATTTTGGCGTTTCAACTTTTTATTTTGTCGTTTCAACTTTTCATTTTGGCGTTTCAACTTTTTATTTTGTCGTTTCAACTTTTTATTTTACTTTTCAACTTTTTATTTTTGCGTTTCAACTTTTTATTTTCACGTTTCAACTTTTTATTTTGACGTTTCAACTTTTTATTTTGTCGTTTCAACTTTTTATTTTGGCGTTTCAACTTTTTATTTTGTTGTTTCAACTTTTTATTTTGGCGTTTCAACTTTTTATTTTGTCGTTTCAACTTTTTATTTTGTCGTTTCAACTTTTTATTTTACTTTTCAACTTTTTATTTTACTTTTCAACTTTTTATTTTACTTTTCAACTTTTTATTTTTGCGTTTCAAGTTTTCACTTTGTCGTTTCAACTTTTTATTTTGTCGTTTCAACTTTTTATTTTGACGTTTCAACTTTTTATTTTGTCGTTTCAACTTATCATTTTGTTGTTTCAACTTTTTATTTTGAAGTTTCAACTTTTTATTTTGTCGTTTCAACTTTTTATTTTGGCGTTTCAACTTATCATTTTGTCGTTTCAACTTTTTATTTTCACGTTTCAACTTTTTATTTTACTTTTCAACTTTTTATTTTTGCGTTTCAAGTTTACTTTGTCGTTTCAACTTTTTATTTTCACGTTTCAACTTTTTATTTTGACGTTTCAACTTTTTATTTTGTCGTTTCAACTTATCATTTTGTCGTTTCAACTTTTTATTTTGGCGTTTCAACTTTTTATTTTGTCGTTTCAACTTTTTATTTTGTCGTTTCAACTTTTTATTTTGTCGTTTCAACTTTTTATTTTGGCGTTTCAACTTTTTATTTTACTTTTCAACTTTTTATTTTTGCGTTTCAAGTTTTCACTTTGTCGTTTCAACTTTTTATTTTCACGTTTCAACTTTTTATTTTACTTTTCAACTTTTTATTTTTGCGTTTCAACTTTTTATTTTGTCGTTTCAACTTTTTATTTTGTCGTTTCAACTTTTTATTTTGTCGTTTCAACTTTTTATTTTGGCGTTTCAACTTTTTATTTTGTTGTTTCAACTTTTTATTTTGGCGTTTCAACTTTTTATTTTGTCGTTTCAACTTTTTATTTTGTCGTTTCAACTTTTTATTTTACTTTTCAACTTTTTATTTTACTTTTCAACTTTTTATTTTACTTTTCAACTTTTTATTTTTGCGTTTCAAGTTTTCACTTTGTCGTTTCAACTTTTTATTTTGTCGTTTCAACTTTTTATTTTGACGTTTCAACTTTTCATTTTGTCGTTTCAACTTATCATTTTGTTGTTTCAACTTTTTATTTTGAAGTTTCAACTTTTTATTTTGTCGTTTCAACTTTTTATTTTGGCGTTTCAACTTTTTATTTTGTCGTTTCAACTTTTTATTTTGGCGTTTCAACTTTTTATTTTACTTTTCAACTTTTTATTTTTGCGTTTCAAGTTTACTTTGTCGTTTCAACTTTTTATTTTCACGTTTCAACTTTTTATTTTGACGTTTCAACTTTTTATTTTGTCGTTTCAACTTATCATTTTGTCGTTTCAACTTTTTATTTTGGCGTTTCAACTTTTTATTTTGTCGTTTCAACTTTTTATTTTGTCGTTTCAACTTTTTATTTTGTCGTTTCAACTTTTTATTTTGGCGTTTCAACTTTTTATTTTACTTTTCAACTTTTTATTTTTGCGTTTCAAGTTTTCACTTTGTCGTTTCAACTTTTTATTTTCACGTTTCAACTTTTTATTTTACTTTTCAACTTTTCATTTTTGCGTTTCAAGTTTTCACTTTGTCGTTTCAACTTTTTATTTTGTCGTTTGAACTTTTTATTTTGTCGTTTCAACTTTTTATTTTGTCGTTTCAACTTTTTATTTTGGCGTTTCAACTTTTTATTTTGTCGTTTCAACTTTTCATTTGTCGTTTCAACTTTTTATTTTGTCGTTTCAAATTATCATTTTGTTGTTTCAACTTTTTATTTTGAAGTTTCAAATTTTTATTTTCTCGTTTCAACTTATCATTTTGTCGTTTCAACTTTTTATTTTGGCGTTTCAACTTTTTATTTTGGCGTTTCAACTTTTTTTTTTGTCGTTTCAACTTTTCATTTTGGCGTTTCAACTTTTTATTTTGTCGTTTCAACTTTTTATTTTACTTTTCAACTTTTTATTTTTGCGTTTCAAGTTTTCACTTTGTCGTTTCAACTTTTTATTTTGGCGTTTCAACTTTTTATTTTGTCGTTTCAACTTATCATTTTGTCGTTTCAACTTTTTATTTTGTCGTTTCAACTTATCATTTTGTTGTTTCAACTTTTTATTTTGAAGTTTCAACTTTTTATTTTGTCGTTTCAACTTATCATTTTGTCGTTTCAAATTTTTATTTTGGCGTTTCAACTTTTTATTTTGGCGTTTCAACTTTTTATTTTGTCGTTTCAACTTTTCATTTTGGCGTTTCAACTTTTTATTTTGTCGTTTCAACTTTTTATTTTACTTTTCAACTTTTTATTTTTGCGTTTCAAGTTTTCACTTTGTCGTTTCAACTTTTTATTTTGTCGTTTCAACTTATCATTTTGTCGTTTCAACTTTTTATTTTGTCGTTTCAACTTATCATTTTGTTGTTTCAACTTTTTATTTTGAAGTTTCAACTTTTTATTTTGTCGTTTCAACTTATCATTTTGTTGTTTCAACTTTTTATTTTGGCGTTTCAACTTTTTATTTTGACGTTTCAACTTTTTATTTTGTCGTTTCAACTTTTCATTTTGGCGTTTCAACTTTTTATTTTGTCGTTTCAACTTTTTATTTTACTTTTCAACTTTTTATTTTGTCGTTTCAACTTTTTATTTTGACGTTTCAACTTTTCATTTTGTCGTTTCAACTTATCATTTTGTTGTTTCAACTTTTCATTTTGAAGTTTCAACTTTTTATTTTGTCGTTTCAACTTATCATTTTGTCGTTTCAACTTTTTATTTTGGCGTTTCAACTTTTTATTTTGTCGTTTAAACTTTTTATTTTGGCGTTTCAACTTATCATTTTGTCGTTTCAACTTTTTATTTTGTCGTTTCAACTTATCATTTTGTTGTTTCAACTTTTTATTTTGAAGTTTCAACTTTTTATTTTGTCGTTTCAACTTATCATTTTGTCGTTTCAACTTTTTATTTTGTCGTTTCAACTTTTTATTTTGGCGTTTCAACTTTTTATTTTGTCGTTTCAACTTTTCATTTTGGCGTTTCAACTTTTTATTTTGTCGTTTCAACTTTTTATTTTACTTTTCAACTTTTTATTTTTGCGTTTCAACTTTTTATTTTCACGTTTCAACTTTTTATTTTGACGTTTCAACTTTTTATTTTGTCGTTTCAACTTTTTATTTTGGCGTTTCAACTTTTTATTTTGTTGTTTCAACTTTTTGTTTTGGCGTTTCAACTTTTTATTTTGTCGTTTCAACTTTTTATTTTGTCGTTTCAACTTTTTATTTTACTTTTCAACTTTTTATTTTACTTTTCAACTTTTTATTTTTGCGTTTCAACTTTTTATTTTCACGTTTCAACTTTTTATTTTGACGTTTCAACTTTTTATTTTGTCGTTTCAACCTTTTATTTTGGCGTTTCAACTTTTTATTTTGTTGTTTCAACTTTTTGTTTTGTCGTTTCAACGTTTTATTTCGTCGTTTCAACTTTTTATTTTGGCGTTTAACTTCTCATTTTGTCGTTTCAACTTTTTATTTTGGCGTTTCAACTTTTTATTTTGACGTTTCAACTTTTCATTTGTCGTTTCAACTTTTTATTTTGTCGTTTCAACTTTTTATTTTGTCGTTTCAACTTTTTATTTTGGCGTTTCAACTTTTTATTTTGGCGTTTCAACTTTTTATTTTGACGTTTCAACTTTTTATTTTGTCGTTTCAACTTTTCATTTTGGCGTTTCAACTTTTTATTTTGTCGTTTCAACTTTTTATTTTACTTTTCAACTTTTTATTTTGTCGTTTCAACTTTTTATTTTGACGTTTCAACTTTTCATTTTGTCGTTTCAACTTATCATTTTGTTGTTTCAACTTTTCATTTTGAAGTTTCAACTTTTTATTTTGTCGTTTCAACTTATCATTTTGTCGTTTCAACTTTTTATTTTGGCGTTTCAACTTTTTATTTTGACGTTTCAACTTTTCATTTGTCGTTTCAACTTTTTATTTTGTCGTTTCAACTTATCATTTTGTCGTTTCAACTTTTTATTTTGTCGTTTCAACTTATCATTTTGTTGTTTCAACTTTTTATTTTGAAGTTTCAACTTTTTATTTTGTCGTTTCAACTTATCATTTTGTCGTTTCAACTTTTTATTTTGTCGTTTCAACTTTTTATTTTGGCGTTTCAACTTTTTATTTTGGCGTTTCAACTTTTTATTTTGTCGTTTCAACTTTTCATTTGTCGTTTCAACTTTTTATTTTGTCGTTTCAACTTATCATTTTGTTGTTTCAACTTTTTATTTTGAAGTTTCAACTTTTTATTTTGTCGTTTCAACTTATCATTTTGTCGTTTCAACTTTTTATTTTGGCGTTTCAACTTTTTATTTTGGCGTTTCAACTTTTTTTTTTGTCGTTTCAACTTTTCATTTTGGCGTTTCAACTTTTTATTTTGTCGTTTCAACTTTTTATTTTACTTTTCAACTTTTTATTTTTGCGTTTCAAGTTTTCACTTTGTCGTTTCAACTTTTTATTTTGGCGTTTCAACTTTTTATTTTGTCGTTTCAACTTATCATTTTGTCGTTTCAACTTTTTATTTTGTCGTTTCAACTTTTTATTTTGTCGTTTCAACTTTTTATTTTGGCGTTTCAACTTTTTATTTTGTCGTTTCAACTTTTTATTTTGTCGTTTCAACTTTTTATTTTGGCGTTTCAACTTTTTATTTTGTCGTTTCAACTTTTTATTTTGGCGTTTCAACTTTTTATTTTACTTTTCAACTTTTTATTTTGGCGTTTCAACTTTTCACTTTGTCGTTTCAACTTTTTATTTTGACGTTTCAACTTTTTATTTTACTTTTCAACTTTTTATTTTTGCGTTTCAACTTTTCACTTTGTCGTTTCAACTTTTTATTTTGTCGTTTCAACTTTTTATTTTGACGTTTCAACTTTTTATTTTGTCGTTTCAACTTATCATTTTGTCGTTTCAACTTTTTATTTTACTTTTCAACTTTTTATTTTTGCGTTTCAACTTTTCACTTTGTCGTTTCAACTTTTTATTTTCACGTTTCAACTTTTTATTTTGACGTTTCAACTTTTTATTTTGTCGTTTCAACTTTTTATTTTGGCGTTTCAACTTTTTATTTTGTTGTTTCAACTTTTTATTTTGTCGTTTCAACTTTTTATTTCGTCGTTTCAACTTTTTATTTTGGCGTTTCAACTTATCATTTTGTCGTTTCAACTTTTTATTTTGTCGTTTCAACTTTTTCATTTTGTCGTTTCAACTTTTTATTTTACTTTTCAACTTTTTATTTTTGCTTTTCAACTTTTCACTTTGTCGTTTCAACTTTTTATTTTCACGTTTCAACTTTTTATTTTGTCGTTTCAACTTTTTATTTTGTCGTTTCAACTTTTTATTTTGTCGTTTCAACTTATCATTTTGGCGTTTCAACTTTTTATTTTGTCGTTTCAACTTTTTATTTTGTCGTTTCAACTTTTTATTTTGACGTTTCAACTTTTTATTTTGTCGTTTCAACTTTTTATTTTACTTTTCAACTTTTTATTTTTGCGTTTCAACTTTTCACTTTGTCGTTTCAACTTTTTATTTTGTCGTTTCAACTTTTTATTTTGTCGTTTCAACCTTTTATTTTGGCGTTTCAACTTTTTATTTTGGCGTTTCAACTTTTTATTTTGTCGTTTCAACTTTTCATTTTGGCGTTTCAACTTTTTATTTTGTCGTTTCAACTTTTTATTTTACTTTTCAACTTTTTATTTTTGCGTTTCAAGTTTTCACTTTGTCGTTTCAACTTTTTATTTTGTCGTTTCAACTTTTTATTTTGACGTTTCAACTTTTCATTTTGTCGTTTCAACTTTTTATTTTGGCGTTTCAACTTTTCATTTTGGCGTTTCAACTTTTTATTTTGTCGTTTCAACTTTTTATTTTACTTTTCAACTTTTTATTTTTGCGTTTCAAGTTTTCACTTTGTCGTTTCAACTTTTTATTTTGTCGTTTCAACTTTTTATTTTGACGTTTCAACTTTTCATTTTGTCGTTTCAACTTTTTATTTTGGCGTTTCAACTTATCATTTTGTTGTTTCAACTTTTTATTTTGAAGTTTCAACTTTTTATTTTGTCGTTTCAACTTATCATTTTGTCGTTTCAACTTTTTATTTTGGCGTTTCAACTTTTTATTTTGTCGTTTCAACTTTTTATTTTGGCGTTTCAACTTATCATTTTGTCGTTTCAACTTTTTATTTTGTCGTTTCAACTTATCATTTTGTCGTTTCAACTTTTTATTTTGTCGTTTCAACTTTTTATTTTGGCGTTTCAACTTTTTATTTTACTTTTCAACTTTTTATTTTTGCGTTTCAAGTTTTCACTTTGTCGTTTCAACTTTTTATTTTCACGTTTCAACCTATCATTTTGTCGTTTCAACTTTTTATTTTGACGTTTCAACTTTTCATTTTGTCGTTTCAACTTTTTATTTTACTTTTCAACTTTTTATTTTTGCGTTTCAAGTTTTCACTTTGTCGTTTCAACTTTTTATTTTGGCGTTTCAACTTTTTATTTTGTCGTTTCAACTTTTTATTTTGGCGTTTCAACTTTTTATTTTGTCGTTTCAACTTTTTATTTTGTCGTTTCAACTTTTTATTTTGTCGTTTCAACTTATCATTTTGTCGTTTCAACTTTTTATTTTACTTTTCAACTTTTTATTTTTGCGTTTCAAGTTTTCACTTTGTCGTTTCAACTTTTTATTTTGGCGTTTCAACTTTTTATTTTGTCGTTTCAACTTTTTATTTTGACGTTTCAACTTTTCATTTTGTCGTTTCAACTTTTTATTTTGGCGTTTCAACTTTTTATTTTGTCGTTTCAACTTTTTATTTTGGCGTTTCAACTTATCATTTTGTCGTTTCAACTTTTTATTTTGTCGTTTCAACTTTTCATTTTGTCGTTTCAACTTTTTATTTTGGCGTTTCAACTTTTTATTTTGTCGTTTCAACTTTTTATTTTGGCGTTTCAACTTTTTATTTTGACGTTTCAACTTTTTATTTTGTCGTTTCAACTTTTTATTTTGTCGTTTCAACTTTTTATTTTGGCGTTTCAACTTTTTATTTTGGCGTTTCAACTTTTTATTTTGTCGTTTCAACTTTTCATTTTGGCGTTTCAACTTTTTATTTTGTCGTTTCAACTTTTTATTTTACTTTTCAACTTTTTATTTTTGCGTTTCAAGTTTTCACTTTGTCGTTTCAACTTTTTATTTTGTCGTTTCAACTTTTTATTTTGACGTTTCAACTTTTCATTTTGTCGTTTCAACTTTTTATTTTGGCGTTTCAACTTATCATTTTGTCGTTTCAACTTTTTATTTTGTCGTTTCAACTTTTCATTTTGTCGTTTCAACTTTTTATTTTGTCGTTTCAACTTTTTATTTTGTCGTTTCAACTTTTTATTTTGGCGTTTCAACTTTTTATTTTGACGTTTCAACTTTTTATTTTGTCGTTTCAACTTTTTATTTTGTCGTTTCAACTTTTTATTTTGTCGTTTCAACTTTTTATTTTACTTTTCAACTTTTTATTTTTGCGTTTCAAGTTTTCACTTTGTCGTTTCAACTTTTTATTTTGTCGTTTCAACTTTTTATTTTGTCGTTTCAACTTTTTATTTTGGCGTTTCAACTTTTTATTTTGGCGTTTCAACTTTTTATTTTGTCGTTTCAACTTTTCATTTTGGCGTTTCAACTTTTTATTTTGTCGTTTCAACTTTTTATTTTACTTTTCAACTTTTTATTTTTGCGTTTCAAGTTTTCACTTTGTCGTTTCAACTTTTTATTTTGTCGTTTCAACTTTTTATTTTGGCGTTTCAACTTATCATTTTGTTGTTTCAACTTTTTATTTTGAAGTTTCAACTTTTTATTTTGTCGTTTCAACTTATCATTTTGTCGTTTCAACTTTTTATTTTGGCGTTTCAACTTTTTATTTTGTCGTTTCAACTTTTTATTTTGGCGTTTCAACTTATCATTTTGTCGTTTCAACTTTTTATTTTGTCGTTTCAACTTTTTATTTTGTCGTTTCAACTTTTTATTTTGGCGTTTCAACTTTTTATTTTACTTTTCAACTTTTTATTTTTGCGTTTCAAGTTTTCACTTTGTCGTTTCAACTTTTTATTTTGTCGTTTCAACTTTTTATTTTGACGTTTCAACTTTTTATTTTGTCGTTTCAACTTATCATTTTGTCGTTTCAACTTTTTATTTTACTTTTCAACTTTTTATTTTTGCGTTTCAAGTTTTCACTTTGTCGTTTCAACTTTTTATTTTGTCGTTTCAACTTTTTATTTTGTCGTTTCAACTTTTTATTTTGACGTTTCAACTTTTCATTTTGTCGTTTCAACTTTTTATTTTGGCGTTTCAACTTTTCATTTTGTCGTTTCAACTTTTTATTTTGGCGTTTCAACTTTTTATTTTGTCGTTTCAACTTTTTATTTTGTCGTTTCAACTTTTCACTTTGTCGTTTCAACTTTTTATTTTCACGTTTCAACTTTTTATTTTGTCGTTTCAACTTTTTATTTTGGCGTTTCAACTTTTTATTTTGACGTTTCAACTTTTTATTTTGTCGTTTCAACTTTTTATTTTGTCGTTTCAACTTTTTATTTTGGCGTTTCAACTTTTTATTTTGGCGTTTCAACTTTTTATTTTGTCGTTTCAACTTTTCATTTTGGCGTTTCAACTTTTTATTTTGTCGTTTCAACTTTTTATTTTACTTTTCAACTTTTTATTTTTGCGTTTCAAGTTTTCACTTTGTCGTTTCAACTTTTTATTTTGTCGTTTCAACTTTTTATTTTGACGTTTCAACTTTTCATTTTGTCGTTTCAACTTTTTATTTTGGCGTTTCAACTTATCATTTTGTCGTTTCAACGTTTTATTTTGTCGTTTCAACTTTTCACTTTGTCGTTTCAACTTTTTATTTTGTCGTTTCAACTTTTTATTTTGTCGTTTCAACTTTTTATTTTGGCGTTTCAACTTTTTATTTTGTCGTTTCAACTTTTTATTTTGTCGTTTCAACTTTTTATTTTGTCGTTTCAACTTTTTATTTTGGCGTTTCAACTTTTTATTTTGGCGTTTCAACTTTTTATTTTGTCGTTTCAACTTTTCATTTTGGCGTTTCAACTTTTTATTTTGTCGTTTCAACTTTTTATTTTACTTTTCAACTTTTTATTTTTGCGTTTCAAGTTTTCACTTTGTCGTTTCAACTTTTTATTTTGTCGTTTCAACTTTTTATTTTGACGTTTCAACTTTTCATTTTGTCGTTTCAACTTTTTATTTTGGCGTTTCAACTTATCATTTTGTTGTTTCAACTTTTTATTTTGGCGTTTCAACTTATCATTTTGTCGTTTCAACGTTTTATTTTGTCGTTTCAACTTTTCACTTTGTCGTTTCAACTTTTTATTTTACTTTTCAACTTTTTATTTTTGCTTTTCAAGTTTTCACTTTGTCGTTTCAACTTTTTATTTTCACGTTTCAACTTTTTATTTTGTCGTTTCAACCTTTTATTTTGGCGTTTCAACTTTTTATTTTGGCGTTTCAACTTTTTATTTTGTCGTTTCAACTTTTCATTTTGGCGTTTCAACTTTTTATTTTGTCGTTTCAACTTTTTATTTTACTTTTCAACTTTTTATTTTTGCGTTTCAAGTTTTCACTTTGTCGTTTCAACTTTTTATTTTGTCGTTTCAACTTTTTATTTTGACGTTTCAACTTTTTATTTTGTCGTTTCAACTTTTCATTTTGGCGTTTCAACTTTTTATTTTGTCGTTTCAACTTTTTATTTTACTTTTCAACTTTTTATTTTTGCGTTTCAAGTTTTCACTTTGTCGTTTCAACTTTTTATTTTGTCGTTTCAACTTTTTATTTTGACGTTTCAACTTTTCATTTTGTCGTTTCAACTTTTTATTTTGGCGTTTCAACTTATCATTTTGTCGTTTCAACGTTTTATTTTGTCGTTTCAACTTTTCACTTTGTCGTTTCAACTTTTTATTTTCACGTTTCAACTTTTTATTTTGTCGTTTCAACTTTTTATTTTGGCGTTTCAACTTTTTATTTTGACGTTTCAACTTTTTATTTTGTCGTTTCAACTTTTTATTTTGTCGTTTCAACTTTTTATTTTGGCGTTTCAACTTTTTATTTTGGCGTTTCAACTTTTTATTTTGTCGTTTCAACTTTTCATTTTGGCGTTTCAACTTTTTATTTTGTCGTTTCAACTTTTTATTTTACTTTTCAACTTTTTATTTTTGCGTTTCAAGTTTTCACTTTGTCGTTTCAACTTTTTATTTTGTCGTTTCAACTTTTTATTTTGACGTTTCAACTTTTCATTTTGTCGTTTCAACTTTTTATTTTGGCGTTTCAACTTATCATTTTGTTGTTTCAACTTTTTATTTTGGCGTTTCAACTTATCATTTTGTCGTTTCAACGTTTTATTTTGTCGTTTCAACTTTTCACTTTGTCGTTTCAACTTTTTATTTTACTTTTCAACTTTTTATTTTTGCTTTTCAAGTTTTCACTTTGTCGTTTCAACTTTTTATTTTCACGTTTCAACTTTTTATTTTACTTTTCAACTTTTTATTTTGGCGTTTCAACTTTTTATTTTGTAGTTTCAACTTTTCATTTTGGCGTTTCAACTTTTTATTTTGTCGTTTCAACTTTTTATTTTACTTTTCAACTTTTTATTTTTGCGTTTCAAGTTTTCACTTTGTCGTTTCAACTTTTTATTTTGTCGTTTCAACTTTTTATTTTGACGTTTCAACTTTTCATTTTGTTGTTTCAACTTTTTATTTTGAAGTTTCAACTTTTTATTTTGTCGTTTCAACTTATCATTTTGTCGTTTCAACTTTTTATTTTGGCGTTTCAACTTTTTATTTTGTCGTTTAAACTTTTTATTTTGGCGTTTCAACTTATCATTTTGTCGTTTCAACTTTTTATTTTGGCGTTTCAACTTTTTATTTTGACGTTTCAACTTTTCATTTGTCGTTTCAACTTTTTATTTTGTCGTTTCAACTTTTTATTTTGGCGTTTCAACTTTTTATTTTGTCGTTTCAACTTTTTATTTTACTTTTCAACTTTTTATTTTTGCGTTTCAAGTTTTCACTTTGTCGTTTCAACTTTTTATTTTGTCGTTTCAACTTTTTATTTTGACGTTTCAACTTTTCATTTTGACGTTTCAACTTTTCATTTGTCGTTTCAACTTTTTATTTTGAAGTTTCAACTTTTTATTTTGTCGTTTCAACTTATCATTTTGTCGTTTCAACTTTTTATTTTGGCGTTTCAACTTTTTATTTTGACGTTTCAACTTTTCATTTTGTCGTTTCAACTTTTTATTTTTGCTTTTCAAGTTTTCACTTTGTCGTTTCAACTTTTTATTTTCACGTTTCAACTTTTTATTTTGTCGTTTCAACCTTTTATTTTGGCGTTTCAACTTTTTATTTTGGCGTTTCAACTTTTTATTTTGTCGTTTCAATTTTTCATTTTGGCGTTTCAACTTTTTATTTTGTCGTTTCAACTTTTTATTTTACTTTTCAACTTTTTATTTTTGCGTTTCAAGTTTTCACTTTGTCGTTTCAACTTTTTATTTTGTCGTTTCAACTTTTTATTTTGACGTTTCAACTTTTCATTTTGTCGTTTCAACTTTTTATTTTGACGTTTCAACTTTTCATTTGTCGTTTCAACTTTTTATTTTGAAGTTTCAACTTTTTATTTTGTCGTTTCAACTTATCATTTTGGCGTTTCAACTTTTTATTTTGAAGTTTCAAATTTTTATTTTGTCGTTTCAACTTATCATTTTGTCGTTTCAAGTTTTCACTTTGTCGTTTCAACTTTTTATTTTCACGTTTCAACTTTTTATTTTGACGTTTCAACTTATCATTTTGTCGTTTCAACTTTTTATTTTGGCGTTTCAACTTTTTATTTTGACGTTTCAACTTTTTATTTTCACGTTTCAACTTTTTATTTTGACGTTTCAACTTTTTATTTTGTCGTTTCAACTTATCATTTTGTCGTTTCAACTTTTTATTTTGACGTTTCAACTTTTTATTTTGGCGTTTCAACTTTTTATTTTGGCGTTTCAACTTATCATTTTGTCGTTTCAACTTTTTATTTTGTCGTTTCAACTTTTTATTTTGGCGTTTCAACTTTTTATTTTCACGTTTCAACTTTTTATTTTGACGTTTCAACTTTTTATTTCGTCGTTTCAACTTTTTATTTTGGCGTTTCAACTTATCATTTTGTCGTTTCAACTTTTTATTTTGGCGTTTCAACTTTTTATTTTGACGTTTCAACTTTTTATTTTGTCGTTTCAACTTTTTATTTTACTTTTCAACTTTTTATTTTTTCGTTTCAAGTTTTCACTTTGTGGTTTCAACTTTTTATTTTCACGTTTCAACTTTTTATTTTACTTTTCAACTTTTTATTTTTGCGTTTCAACTTTTTATTTTGTCGTTTCAACTTTTTATTTTGGCGTTTCAACTTTTTATTTTGTCGTGTCAACTTTTTATTTTGGCGTTTCAACTTTTTATTTTACTTTTCAACTTTTTATTTTTGCGTTTCAAGTTTTCACTTTGTCGTTTCAACTTTTTATTTTGTCGTTTGAACTTTTTATTTTGTCGTTTCAACTTTTTATTTTGTCGTTTCAACTTTTTATTTTGGCGTTTCAACTTTTTATTTTGTCGTGTCAACTTTTTATTTTGGCGTTTCAACTTTTTATTTTACTTTTCAACTTTTTATTTTTGCGTTTCAAGTTTTCACTTTGTCGTTTCAACTTTTTATTTTGTCGTTTGAACTTTTTATTTTGTCGTTTCAACTTTTTATTTTGGCGTTTCAACTTATCATTTTGTCGTTTCAACTTTTTATTTTGGCGTTTCAACTTTTTATTTTGACGTTTCAACTTTTTATTTTGTCGTTTCAACTTTTTATTTTACTTTTCAACTTTTTATTTTTTCGTTTCAAGTTTTCACTTTGTCGTTTCAACTTTTTATTTTCACGTTTCAACTTTTTATTTTACTTTTCAACTTTTTATTTTGGCGTTTCAACTTTTTATTTTACTTTTCAACTTTTTATTTTTGCGTTTCAAGTTTTCACTTTGTCGTTTCATTTTGTTGTTTCAACTTTTTATTTTGAAGTTTCAACTTTTTATTTTGTCGTTTCAACTTATCATTTTGTCGTTTCAACTTTTTATTTTGGCGTTTCAACTTTTTATTTTGTCGTTTAAACTTTTTATTTTGGCGTTTCAACTTATCATTTTGTCGTTTCAACTTTTTATTTTGTCGTTTCAACTTTTTATTTTGGCGTTTCAACTTTTTATTTTGTCGTTTCAACTTTTTATTTTGTCGTTTCAACTTATCATTTTGTCGTTTCAACTTTTTATTTTGTCGTTTCAACTTTTTATTTTGGCGTTTCAACTTTTTATTTTGTCGTTTCAACTTTTTATTTTACTTTTCAACTTTTTATTTTTGCGTTTCAAGTTTTCACTTTGTCGTTTCAACTTTTTATTTTGACGTTTCAACTTTTTATTTTACTTTTCAACTTTTTATTTTTGCGTTTCAAGTTTTCACTTTGTCGTTTCAACTTTTTATTTTGTCGTTTCAACTTTTTATTTTGTCGTTTCAACTTTTTATTTTGTCGTTTCAACTTTTTATTTTGTCGTTTCAACTTTTTATTTTGGCGTTTCAACTTTTTATTTTGTCGTGTCAACTTTTTATTTTGGCGTTTCAACTTTTTATTTTACTTTACAACTTTTTATTTTTGCGTTTCAAGTTTTCACTTTGTCGTTTCAACTTTTTATTTTGTCGTTTCAACTTTTTATTTTGTCGTTTCAACTTTTTATTTTGTCGTTTCAACTTTTTATTTTGGCGTTTCAACTTTTTATTTTGTCGTTTCAACTTTTTATTTTGTCGTTTCAACTTATCATTTTGTCGTTTCAACTTTTTATTTTGTCGTTTCAACTTTTTATTTTGGCGTTTCAACTTTTTATTTTGTCGTTTCAACTTTTTATTTTACTTTTCAACTTTTAATTTTTGCGTTTCAAGTTTTCACTTTGTCGTTTCAACTTTTTATTTTCACGTTTCAACTTTTTATTTTACTTTTCAACTTTTTATTTTTGCGTTTCAAGTTTTCACTTTGTCGTTTCAACTTTTTATTTTGTCGTTTCAACTTTTTATTTTGACGTTTCAACTTTTTATTTTGTCGTTTCAACTTATCATTTTGTCGTTTCAACTTTTTATTTTGGCGTTTCAACTTTTTATTTTGTCGTTTCAACTTTTTATTTTGGCGTTTCAACTTTTTATTTTACTTTTGAACTTTTTATTTTTGCGTTTCAAGTTTTCACTTTGTCGTTTCAACTTTTTATTTTGTCGTTTCAACTTTTTATTTTACTTTTCAACTTTTTATTTTTGCGTTTCAAGTTTTCACTTTGTCGTTTCAACTTTTTATTATCACGTTTCAACTTTTTATTTTGACGTTTCAACTTTTTATTTTGTCGTTTCAACTTATCATTTTGTCGTTTCAACTTTTTATTTTACTTTTCAACTTTTTATTTTTGCGTTTCAACTTTTCACTTTGTCGTTTCAACTTTTTATTTTGACGTTTCAACTTTTTATTTTGACGTTTCAACTTTTTATTTTGTCGTTTCAACTTTTTATTTTGGCGTTTCAACTTATCATTTTGTCGTTTCAACTTTTTATTTTGTCGTTTCAACTTTTTATTTTGGCGTTTCAACTTTTTATTTTGTCGTTTCAACTTTTTATTTTGGCGTTTCAACTTTTTATTTTACTTTTCAACTTTTTATTTTTGCGTTTCAAGTTTTCACTTTGTCGTTTCAACTTTTTATTTTCACGTTTCAACTTTTTATTTTGACGTTTCAACTTTTTATTTTGTCGTTTCAACTTTTTATTTTGGCGTTTCAACTTATCATTTTGTCGTTTCAACTTTTTATTTTGTCGTTTCAACTTTTTATTTTGGCGTTTCAACTTTTTATTTTGTCGTTTCAACTTTTTATTTTGGCGTTTCAACTTTTTATTTTACTTTTCAACTTTTTATTTTTGCGTTTCAACTTTTCACTTTGTCGTTTCAACTTTTTATTTTGACGTTTCAACTTTTTATTTTACTTTTCAACTTTTTATTTTTGCGTTTCAAGTTTTCACTTTGTCGTTTCAACTTTTTATTTTCACGTTTCAACTTTTTATTTTGACGTTTCAACTTTTTATTTTGTCGTTTCAACTTAGCATTTTGTCGTTTCAACTTTTTATTTTACTTTTCAACTTTTTATTTTTGCGTTTCAAGTTTTCACTTTGTCGTTTCAACTTTTTATTTTCACGTTTCAACCTATCATTTTGTCGTTTCAACTTTTTATTTTGTCGTTTCAACTTTTTATTTTGTCGTTTCAACTTTTTATTTTGGCGTTTCAACTTTTTATTTTGTCGTTTCAACTTTTTATTTTGTCGTTTCAACTTATCATTTTGTCGTTTCAACTTTTTATTTTGTCGTTTCAACTTTTTATTTTGGCGTTTCAACTTTTTATTTTGTCGTTTCAACTTTTTATTTTGGCGTTTCAACTTTTTATTTTACTTTTCAACTTTTTATTTTTGCGTTTCAAGTTTTCACTTTGTCGTTTCAACTTTTTATTTTCACGTTTCAACTTTTTATTTTACTTTTCAACTTTTTATTTTTGCGTTTCAAGTTTTCACTTTGTCGTTTCAACTTTTTATTTTGGCGTTTCAACTTTTTATTTTGACGTTTCAACTTTTTATTTTGTCGTTTCAACTTATCATTTTGTCGTTTCAACTTTTTATTTTACTTTTCAACTTTTTATTTTTGCGTTTCAAGTTTTCACTTTGTCGTTTCAACTTTTTATTTTCACGTTTCAACTTTTTATTTTGACGTTTCAACTTTTTATTTTGTCGTTTCAACTTTTTATTTTGGCGTTTCAACTTTTTATTTTGTTGTTTCAACTTTTTATTTTGTCGTTTCAACGTTTTATTTCGTCGTTTCAAATTTTTATTTTGGCGTTTCAACTTATCATTTTGTCGTTTCAACGTTTTATTTTGTCGTTTCAACTTTTCACTTTGTCGTTTCAACTTTTTATTTTACTTTTCAACTTTTTATTTTTGCTTTTCAAGTTTTCACTTTGTCGTTTCAACTTTTTATTTTGTCGTTTCAACTTTTTATTTTGTCGTTTCAACTTTTTATTTTGTCGTTTCAACTTTTTATTTTGGCGTTTCAACTTTTTATTTTGTCGTTTCAACTTTTTATTTTACTTTTCAACTTTTTATTTTTGCGTTTCAAGTTTTCACTTTGTCGTTTCAACTTTTTATTTTCACGTTTCAACTTTTTATTTTGACGTTTCAACTTTTTATTTTGTCGTTTCAACTTATCATTTTGTCGTTTCAACTTTTTATTTTACTTTTCAACTTTTTATTTTTGCGTTTCAAGTTTTCACTTTGTCGTTTCAACTTTTTATTTTCACGTTTCAACTTTTTATTTTGACGTTTCAACTTTTTATTTTGTCGTTTCAACTTTTTATTTTGGCGTTTCAACTTTTTATTTTGTTGTTTCAACTTTTTATTTTGTCGTTTCAACGTTTTATTTCGTCGTTTCAAATTTTTATTTTGGCGTTTCAACTTATCATTTTGTCGTTTCAACGTTTTATTTTGTCGTTTCAACTTTTCACTTTGTCGTTTCAACTTTTTATTTTACTTTTCAACTTTTTATTTTTGCTTTTCAAGTTTTCACTTTGTCGTTTCAACTTTTTATTTTGACGTTTCAACTTTTTATTTTGTCGTTTCAACTTTTTATTTTGTCGTTTCAACTTTTTATTTTGGCGTTTCAACTTTTTATTTTGTCGTTTCAACTTTTTATTTTGTCGTTTCAACTTATCATTTTGTCGTTTCAACTTTTTATTTTGTCGTTTCAACTTTTTATTTTGGCGTTTCAACTTTTTATTTTGTCGTTTCAACTTTTTATTTTGGCGTTTCAACTTTTTATTTTACTTTTCAACTTTTTATTTTTGCGTTTCAAGTTTTCACTTTGTCGTTTCAACTTTTTATTTTCACGTTTCAACTTTTTATTTTGACGTTTCAACTTTTCATTTTGTCGTTTCAACTTTTTATTTTGTCGTTTCAACTTTTTATTTTGGCGTTTCAACTTTTTATTTTGTCGTTTCAACTTTTTATTTTACTTTTCAACTTTTTATTTTTGCGTTTCAACTTTTTATTTTGTCGTTTCAACTTTTATTTTGACGTTTCAACTTTTTATTTTGACGTTTCAACTTTTTATTTTGTCGTTTCAACTTTTTATTTTGGCGTTTCAACTTTTTATTTTGTTGTTTCAACTTTTTATTTTGTCGTTTCAACTTTTTATTTTGAAGTTTCAACTTTTTATTTTGTCGTTTCAACTTATCATTTTGTCGTTTCAACTTTTTATTTTGTCGTTTCAACTTTTCATTTTGTCGTTTCAACTTTTTATTTTACTTTTCAACTTTTTATTTTTGCTTTTCAAGTTTTCACTTTGTCGTTTCAACTTTTTATTTTCACGTTTCAACTTTTTATTTTGTCGTTTCAACTTTTTATTTTGTCGTTTCAACTTTTTATTTTGGCGTTTCAACTTTTTATTTTGTCGTTTCAACTTTTTATTTTACTTTTCAACTTTTTATTTTTGCGTTTCAAGTTTTCACTTTGTCGTTTCAACTTTTTATTTTCACGTTTCAACTTTTTATTTTGACGTTTCAACTTTTTATTTTGTCGTTTCAACTTATCATTTTGTCGTTTCAACTTTTTATTTTACTTTTCAACTTTTTATTTTTGCGTTTCAAGTTTTCACTTTGTCGTTTCAACTTTTTATTTTCACGTTTCAACTTTTTATTTTGTTGTTTCAACTTTTTATTTTGTCGTTTCAACGTTTTATTTCGTCGTTTCAAATTTTTATTTTGGCGTTTCAACTTATCATTTTGTCGTTTCAACTTTTTATTTTGTCGTTTCAACTTATCATTTTGTCGTTTCAACTTTTTATTTTACTTTTCAACTTTTTATTTTTGCTTTTCAAGTTTTCACTTTGTCGTTTCAACTTTTTATTTTCACGTTTCAACTTTTTATTTTGTCGTTTCAACTTTTTATTTTGTCGTTTCAACTTTTTATTTTGGCGTTTCAACTTTTTATTTTGTCGTTTCAACTTTTTATTTTGTCGTTTCAACTTATCATTTTGTCGTTTCAACTTTTTATTTTGTCGTTTCAACTTTTTATTTTGGCGTTTCAACTTTTTATTTTGTCGTTTCAACTTTTTATTTTGGCGTTTCAACTTTTTATTTTACTTTTCAACTTTTTATTTTTGCGTTTCAAGTTTTCACTTTGTCGTTTCAACTTTTTATTTTCACGTTTCAACTTTTTATTTTGACGTTTCAACTTATCATTTTGTCGTTTCAACTTTTTATTTTGTCATTTCAACTTTTTATTTTGGCGTTTCAACTTTTTATTTTGTCGTTTCAACTTTTTATTTTACTTTTCAACTTTTTATTTTTGCGTTTCAACTTTTTATTTTGTCGTTTCAACTTTTATTTTCACGTTTCAACTTTTTATTTTGACGTTTCAACTTTTTATTTTGTCGTTTCAACTTATCATTTTGTCGTTTCAACTTTTTATTTTACTTTTCAACTTTTTATTTTTGCGTTTCAAGTTTTCACTTTGTCGTTTCAACTTTTTATTTTCACGTTTCAACTTTTTATTTTGACGTTTCAACTTTTTATTTTGTCGTTTCAACTTTTTATTTTGGCGTTTCAACTTTTTATTTTACTTTTCAACTTTTTATTTTTGCGTTTCAAGTTTTCACTTTGTCGTTTCAACTTTTTATTTTCACGTTTCAACTTTTTATTTTCACGTTTCAACTTTTTATTTTGTCGTTTCAACTTTTTATTTTGGCGTTTCAACTTTTTATTTTGGCGTTTCAACTTTTTATTTTGTCGTTTCAACTTTTTATTTTGGCGTTTCAACTTTTTATTTTGTCGTTTCAACTTTTTATTTTGTCGTTTCAACTTATCATTTTGTCGTTTCAACTTTTTATTTTGTCGTTTCAACTTTTTATTTTGGCGTTTCAACTTTTTATTTTGTCGTTTCAACTTTTTATTTTGGCGTTTCAACTTTTTATTTTACTTTTCAACTTTTTATTTTTGCGTTTCAAGTTTTCACTTTGTCGTTTCATTTTGTTGTTTCAACTTTTTATTTTGAAGTTTCAACTTTTTATTTTGTCGTTTCAACTTATCATTTTGTCGTTTCAACTTTTTATTTTGGTGTTTCAACTTTTTATTTTGTCGTTTAAACTTTTTATTTTGGCGTTTCAACTTATCATTTTGTCGTTTCAACTTTTTATTTTGTCGTTTCAACTTTTTATTTTGGCGTTTCAACTTTTTATTTTGTCGTTTCAACTTTTTATTTTGTCGTTTCAACTTATCATTTTGTCGTTTCAACTTTTTATTTTGTCGTTTCAACTTTTTATTTTGGCGTTTCAACTTTTTATTTTGTCGTTTCAACTTTTTATTTTACTTTTCAACTTTTAATTTTTGCGTTTCAAGTTTTCACTTTGTCGTTTCAACTTTTTATTTTCACGTTTCAACTTTTTATTTTACTTTTCAACTTTTTATTTTTGCGTTTCAAGTTTTCACTTTGTCGTTTCAACTTTTTATTTTGTCGTTTCAACTTTTTATTTTGACGTTTCAACTTTTTATTTTGTCGTTTCAACTTATCATTTTGTCGTTTCAACTTTTTATTTTGGCGTTTCAACTTTTTATTTTGTCGTTTCAACTTTTTATTTTGGCGTTTCAACTTTTTATTTTACTTTTCAACTTTTTATTTTTGCGTTTCAAGTTTTCACTTTGTCGTTTCAACTTTTTATTTTCACGTTTCAACTTTTTATTTTACTTTTCAACTTTTTATTTTTGCGTTTCAAGTTTTCACTTTGTCGTTTCAACTTTTTATTTTCACGTTTCAACTTTTTATTTTGACGTTTCAACTTTTTATTTTGTCGTTTCAACTTATCATTTTGTCGTTTCAACTTTTTATTTTACTTTTCAACTTTTTATTTTTGCGTTTCAAGTTTTCACTTTGTCGTTTCAACTTTTTATTTTCACGTTTCAACTTTTTATTTTGACGTTTCAACTTTTTATTTTGTCGTTTCAACTTTTTATTTTGGCGTTTCAACTTATCATTTTGTCGTTTCAACTTTTTATTTTGTCGTTTCAACTTTTTATTTTGGCGTTTCAACTTTTTATTTTGTCGTTTCAACTTTTTATTTTGGCGTTTCAACTTTTTATTTTACTTTTCAACTTTTTATTTTTGCGTTTCAAGTTTTCACTTTGTCGTTTCAACTTTTTATTTTCACGTTTCAACTTTTTATTTTGACGTTTCAACTTTTTATTTTGTCGTTTCAACTTTTTATTTTGGCGTTTCAACTTATCATTTTGTCGTTTCAACTTTTTATTTTGTCGTTTCAACTTTTTATTTTGGCGTTTCAACTTTTTATTTTGTCGTTTCAACTTTTTATTTTGGCGTTTCAACTTTTTATTTTACTTTTCAACTTTTTATTTTTGCGTTTCAAGTTTTCACTTTGTCGTTTCAACTTTTTATTTTCACGTTTCAACTTTTTATTTTACTTTTCAACTTTTTATTTTTGCGTTTCAAGTTTTCACTTTGTCGTTTCAACTTTTTATTTTCACGTTTCAACTTTTTATTTTGACGTTTCAACTTTTTATTTTGTCGTTTCAACTTATCATTTTGTCGTTTGAACTTTTTATTTTACTTTTCAACTTTTTATTTTTGCGTTTCAAGTTTTCACTTTGTCGTTTCAACTTTTTATTTTCACGTTTCAACTTTTTATTTTGACGTTTCAACTTTTTATTTTGTCGTTTCAACTTTTTATTTTGGCGTTTCAACTTTTTATTTTGTAGTTTCAACTTTTTATTTTGGCGTTTCAACTTTTTATTTTACTTTTCAACTTTTTATTTTTGCGTTTCAAGTTTTCACTTTGTCGTTTCAACTTTTTATTTTCACGTTTCAACTTTTTATTTTGACGTTTCAACTTTTTATTTTGTCGTTTCAACTTATCATTTTGTCGTTTCAACTTTTTATTTTACTTTTCAACTTTTTATTTTTGCGTTTCAAGTTTTCACTTTGTCGTTTCAACTTTTTATTTTCACGTTTCAACTTTTTATTTTGACGTTTCAACTTTTTATTTTGTCGTTTCAACTTTTTATTTTGGCGTTTCAACTTTTTATTTTGTTGTTTCAACTTTTTATTTTGTCGTTTCAACGTTTTATTTCGTCGTTTCAAATTTTTATTTTGGCGTTTCAACTTATCATTTTGTCGTTTCAACGTTTTATTTTGTCGTTTCAACTTTTCACTTTGTCGTTTCAACTTTTTATTTTACTTTTCAACTTTTTATTTTTGCTTTTCAAGTTTTCACTTTGTCGTTTCAACTTTTTATTTTCACGTTTCAACTTTTTATTTTGTCGTTTCAACTTTTTATTTTGTCGTTTCAACTTTTTATTTTGGCGTTTCAACTTTTTATTTTGTCGTTTCAACTTTTTATTTTGTCGTTTCAACTTATCATTTTGTCGTTTCAACTTTTTATTTTGTCGTTTCAACTTTTTATTTTGGCGTTTCAACTTTTTATTTTGTCGTTTCAACTTTTTATTTTGGCGTTTCAACTTTTTATTTTACTTTTCAACTTTTTATTTTTGCGTTTCAACTTTTTATTTTGTCGTTTCAACTTTTATTTTCACGTTTCAACTTTTTATTTTGACGTTTCAACTTTTTATTTTGTCGTTTCAACTGATCATTTTGTCGTTTCAACTTTTTATTTTACTTTTCAACTTTTTATTTTTGCGTTTCAAGTTTTCACTTTGTCGTTTCAACTTTTTATTTTCACGTTTCAACTTTTTATTTTGACGTTTCAACTTTTTATTTTGTCGTTTCAACTTTTTATTTTGGCGTTTCAACTTTTTATTTTACTTTTCAACTTTTTATTTTTGCGTTTCAACTTTTCACTTTGTCGTTTCAACTTTTTATTTTCACGTTTCAACTTTTTATTTTGACGTTTCAACTTTTTATTTTGTCGTTTCAACTTTTTATTTTGTCGTTTCAACTTTTTATTTTGGCGTTTCAACTTTTTATTTTGTCGTTTCAACTTTTTATTTTGGCGTTTCAACTTTTTATTTTGTCGTTTCAACTTTTTATTTTGTCGTTTCAACTTTTTATTTTGTCGTTTCAACTTTTTATTTTGTCGTTTCAACTTTTTATTTTGGCGTTTCAACTTTTTATTTTGTCGTTTCAACTTTTTATTTTGGCGTTTCAACTTTTTATTTTACTTTTCAACTTTTTATTTTTGCGTTTCAAGTTTTCATTTTGTCGTTTCATTTTGTTGTTTCAACTTTTTATTTTGAAGTTTCAACTTTTTATTTTGTCGTTTCAACTTATCATTTTGTCGTTTCAACTTTTTATTTTGGCGTTTCAACTTTTTATTTTGTCGTTTAAACTTTTTATTTTGGCGTTTCAACTTATCATTTTGTCGTTTCAACTTTTTATTTTGTCGTTTCAACTTTTTATTTTGGCGTTTCAACTTTTTATTTTGTCGTTTCAACTTTTTATTTTGTCGTTTCAACTTTTTATTTTGTCGTTTCAACTTTTTATTTTACTTTTCAACTTTTAATTTTTGCGTTTCAAGTTTTCACTTTGTCGTTTCAACTTTTTATTTTCACGTTTCAACTTTTTATTTTACTTTTCAACTTTTTATTTTTGCGTTTCAAGTTTTCACTTTGTCGTTTCAACTTTTTATTTTCACGTTTCAACTTTTTATTTTGACGTTTCAACTTTTTATTTTGTCGTTTCAACTTATCATTTTGTCGTTTCAACTTTTTATTTTACTTTTCAACTTTTTATTTTCGCGTTTCAAGTTTTCACTTTGTCGTTTCAACTTTTTATTTTTGCGTTTCAAGTTTTCATTTTGTCGTTTCATTTTGTTGTTTCAACTTTTTATTTTGAAGTTTCAACTTTTTATTTTGTCGTTTCAACTTATCATTTTGTCGTTTCAACTTTTTATTTTGGCGTTTCAACTTTTTATTTTGTCGTTTAAACTTTTTATTTTGGCGTTTCAACTTATCATTTTGTCGTTTCAACTTTTTATTTTGTCGTTTCAACTTTTTATTTTGGCGTTTCAACTTTTTATTTTGTCGTTTCAACTTTTTATTTTGTCGTTTCAACTTTTTATTTTGTCGTTTCAACTTTTTATTTTACTTTTCAACTTTTAATTTTTGCGTTTCAAGTTTTCACTTTGTCGTTTCAACTTTTTATTTTCACGTTTCAACTTTTTATTTTACTTTTCAACTTTTTATTTTTGCGTTTCAAGTTTTCACTTTGTCGTTTCAACTTTTTATTTTCACGTTTCAACTTTTTATTTTGACGTTTCAACTTTTTATTTTGTCGTTTCAACTTATCATTTTGTCGTTTCAACTTTTTATTTTACTTTTCAACTTTTTATTTTCGCGTTTCAAGTTTTCACTTTGTCGTTTCAACTTTTTATTTTGTCGTTTCAACTTTTTATTTTGACGTTTCAACTTTTCATTTTGTCGTTTCAACTTTTTATTTTCACGTCTCAACTTTTTATTTTGTCGTTTCAACCTTTTATTTTGGCGTTTCAACTTTTTATTTTGGCGTTTCAACTTTTTATTTTGTCGTTTCAACTTTTCATTTTGGCGTTTCAACTTTTTATTTTGTCGTTTCAACTTTTTATTTTACTTTTCAACTTTTTATTTTTGCGTTTCAAGTTTTCACTTTGTCGTTTCAACTTTTTATTTTGTCGTTTCAACTTTTTATTTTGACGTTTCAACTTTTCATTTTGTCGTTTCAACTTTTTATTTTGACGTTTCAACTTTTCATTTGTCGTTTCAACTTTTTATTTTGAAGTTTCAACTTTTTATTTTGTCGTTTCAACTTATCATTTTGTCGTTTCAACTTTTTATTTTGTCGTTTCAACTTATCATTTTGTCGTTTCAACTTTTTATTTTGTCGTTTCAACTTTTTATTTTGACGTTTCAACTTATCATTTTGTTGTTTCAACTTTTTATTTTGAAGTTTCAACTTTTTATTTTGTCGTTTCAACTTATCATTTTGTCGTTTCAAGTTTTCACTTTGTCGTTTCAACTTTTTATTTTCACGTTTCAACTTTTTATTTTGACGTTTCAACTTATCATTTTGTCGTTTCAACTTTTTATTTTGGCGTTTCAACTTTTTATTTTGACGTTTCAACTATTCATTTGTCGTTTCAACTTTTCATTTTGTCGTTTCAACTTTTTATTTTCACGTTTCAACTTTTTATTTTGACGTTTCAACTTTTTATTTTGTCGTTTCAACTTATCATTTTGTCGTTTCAACTTTTTATTTTGACGTTTCAACTTTTTATTTTGGCGTTTCAACTTTTTATTTTGGCGTTTCAACTTATCATTTTGTCGTTTCAACTTTTTATTTTGTCGTTTCAACTTTTTATTTTGGCGTTTCAACTTTTTATTTTACTTTTCAACTTTTTATTTTTGCGTTTCAAGTTTTCATTTTGTCGTTTCATTTTGTTGTTTCAACTTTTTATTTTGAAGTTTCAACTTTTTATTTTGTCGTTTCAACTTATCATTTTGTCGTTTCAACTTTTTATTTTGGCGTTTCAACTTTTTATTTTGTCGTTTAAACTTTTTATTTTGGCGTTTCAACTTATCATTTTGTCGTTTCAACTTTTTATTTTGTCGTTTCAACTTTTTATTTTGGCGTTTCAACTTTTTATTTTGTCGTTTCAACTTTTTATTTTGTCGTTTCAACTTATCATTTTGTCGTTTCAACTTTTTATTTTGTCGTTTCAACTTTTTATTTTGGCGTTTCAACTTTTTATTTTGTCGTTTCAACTTTTTATTTTACTTTTCAACTTTTAATTTTTGCGTTTCAAGTTTTCACTTTGTCGTTTCAACTTTTTATTTTGACGTTTCAACTTTTTATTTTACTTTTCAACTTTTTATTTTTGCGTTTCAAGTTTTCACTTTGTCGTTTCAACTTTTTATTTTCACGTTTCAACTTTTTATTTTGACGTTTCAACTTTTTATTTTGTCGTTTCAACTTATCATTTTGTCGTTTCAACTTTTTATTTTACTTTTCAACTTTTTATTTTCGCGTTTCAAGTTTTCACTTTGTCGTTTCAACTTTTTATTTTGTCGTTTCAACTTTTTATTTTGACGTTTCAACTTTTCATTTTGTCGTTTCAACTTTTTATTTTCACGTTTCAACTTTTTATTTTGTCGTTTCAACCTTTTATTTTGGCGTTTCAACTTTTTATTTTGGCGTTTCAACTTTTTATTTTGTCGTTTCAACTTTTCATTTTGGCGTTTCAACTTTTTATTTTGTCGTTTCAACTTTTTATTTTACTTTTCAACTTTTTATTTTTGCGTTTCAAGTTTTCACTTTGTCGTTTCAACTTTTTATTTTGTCGTTTCAACTTTTTATTTTGACGTTTCAACTTTTCATTTTGTCGTTTCAACTTTTTATTTTGACGTCTCAACTTTTCATTTGTCGTTTCAACTTTTTATTTTGAAGTTTCAACTTTTTATTTTGTCGTTTCAACTTATCATTTTGGCGTTTCAACTTTTTATTTTGTCGTTTCAACTTATCATTTTGTCGTTTAAACTTTTTATTTTGTCGTTTCAACTTTTTATTTTGGCGTTTCAACTTATCATTTTGTTGTTTCAACTTTTTATTTTGAAGTTTCAACTTTTTATTTTGTCGTTTCAACTTATCATTTTGTCGTTTCAAGTTTTCACTTTGTCGTTTCAACTTTTTATTTTCACGTTTCAACTTTTTATTTTGACGTTTCAACTTATCATTTTGTCGTTTCAACTTTTTATTTTGGCGTTTCAACTTTTTATTTTGACGTTTCAACTATTCATTTGTCGTTTCAACTTTTCATTTTGTCGTTTCAACTTTTTATTTTCACGTTTCAACTTTTTATTTTGACGTTTCAACTTTTTATTTTGTCGTTTCAACTTATCATTTTGTCGTTTCAACTTTTTATTTTGACGTTTCAACTTTTTATTTTGGCGTTTCAACTTTTTATTTTGGCGTTTCAACTTATCATTTTGTCGTTTCAACTTTTTATTTTGTCGTTTCAACTTTTTATTTTGGCGTTTCAACTTTTTATTTTCACGTTTCAACTTTTTATTTTGACGTTTCAACTTTTTATTTTACTTTTCAACTTTTTATTTTTGCTTTTCAAGTTTTCACTTTGTCGTTTCAACTTTTTATTTTCACGTTTCAACTTTTTATTTTGTCGTTTCAACCTTTTATTTTGGCGTTTCAACTTTTTATTTTGGCGTTTCAACTTTTTATTTTGTCGTTTCAACTTTTCATTTTGGCGTTTAAACTTTTTATTTTGTCGTTTCAACTTTTTATTTTGGCGTTTCAACTTATCATTTTGTTGTTTCAACTTTTTATTTTGAAGTTTCAACTTTTTATTTTGTCGTTTCAACTTATCATTTTGTCGTTTCAAGTTTTCACTTTGTCGTTTCAACTTTTTATTTTCACGTTTCAACTTTTTATTTTGACGTTTCAACTTATCATTTTGTCGTTTCAACTTTTTATTTTGGCGTTTCAACTTTTTATTTTGACGTTTCAACTATTCATTTGTCGTTTCAACTTTTCATTTTGTCGTTTCAACTTTTTATTTTCACGTTTCAACTTTTTATTTTGACGTTTCAACTTTTTATTTTGTCGTTTCAACTTATCATTTTGTCGTTTCAACTTTTTATTTTGACGTTTCAACTTTTTATTTTGGCGTTTCAACTTTTTATTTTCACGTTTCAACTTTTTATTTTGTCTTTTCAACCTTTTATTTTGGCGTTTCAACTTTTTATTTTGTCGTTTCAACTTTTTATTTTGTCGTTTCAACTTTTCATTTTGGCGTTTAAACTTTTTATTTTGTCGTTTCAACTTTTTATTTTGGCGTTTCAACTTATCATTTTGTTGTTTCAACTTTTTATTTTGAAGTTTCAACTTTTTATTTTGTCGTTTCAACTTATCATTTTGTCGTTTCAAGTTTTCACTTTGTCGTTTCAACTTTTTATTTTCACGTTTCAACTTTTTATTTTGACGTTTCAACTTATCATTTTGTCGTTTCAACTTTTTATTTTGGCGTTTCAACTTTTTATTTTGACGTTTCAACTATTCATTTGTCGTTTCAACTTTTCATTTTGTCGTTTCAACTTTTTATTTTCACGTTTCAACTTTTTATTTTGACGTTTCAACTTTTTATTTTGTCGTTTCAACTTATCATTTTGTCGTTTCAACTTTTTATTTTGACGTTTCAACTTTTTATTTTGGCGTTTCAACTTTTTATTTTGGCGTTTCAACTTATCATTTTGTCGTTTCAACTTTTTATTTTGTCGTTTCAACTTTTTATTTTGGCGTTTCAACTTTTTATTTTCACGTTTCAACTTTTTATTTTGACGTTTCAACTTTTTATTTTACTTTTCAACTTTTTATTTTGGCGTTTAAACTTTTTATTTTGTCGTTTCAACTTTTTATTTTGGCGTTTCAACTTATCATTTTGTTGTTTCAACTTTTTATTTTGAAGTTTCAACTTTTTATTTTGTCGTTTCAACCTATCATTTTGTCGTTTCAAGTTTTCACTTTGTCGTTTCAACTTTTTATTTTCACGTTTCAACTTTTTATTTTGACGTTTCAACTTATCATTTTGTCGTTTCAACTTTTTATTTTGGCGTTTCAACTTTTTATTTTGACGTTTCAACTATTCATTTGTCGTTTCAACTTTTCATTTTGTCGTTTCAACTTTTTATTTTCACGTTTCAACTTTTTATTTTGTCGTTTCAAGTTTTCACTTTGTCGTTTCAACTTTTTATTTTCACGTTTCAACTTTTTATTTTGACGTTTCAACTTATCATTTTGTCGTTTCAACTTTTTATTTTGGCGTTTCAACTTTTTATTTTGACGTTTCAACTATTCATTTGTCGTTTCAACTTTTCATTTTGTCGTTTCAACTTTTTATTTTCACGTTTCAACTTTTTATTTTGACGTTTCAACTTTTTATTTTGTCGTTTCAACTTATCATTTTGTCGTTTCAACTTTTTATTTTGACGTTTCAACTTTTTATTTTGGCGTTTCAACTTTTTATTTTGGCGTTTCAACTTATCATTTTGTCGTTTCAACTTTTTATTTTGTCGTTTCAACTTTTTATTTTGGCGTTTCAACTTTTTATTTTCACGTTTCAACTTTTTATTTTGACGTTTCAACTTTTTATTTTACTTTTCAACTTTTTATTTTTGCTTTTCAAGTTTTCACTTTGTCGTTTCAACTTTTTATTTTCACGTTTCAACTTTTTATTTTGTCGTTTCAACCTTTTATTTTGGCGTTTCAACTTTTTATTTTGGCGTTTCAACTTTTTATTTTGTCGTTTCAACTTTTCATTTTGGCGTTTCAACTTTTTATTTTGTCGTTTCAACTTTTTATTTTGGCGTTTCAACTTATCATTTTGTTGTTTCAACTTTTTATTTTGAAGTTTCAACTTTTTATTTTGTCGTTTCAACTTATCATTTTGTCGTTTCAAGTTTTCACTTTGTCGTTTCAACTTTTTATTTTCACGTTTCAACTTTTTATTTTGACGTTTCAACTTATCATTTTGTCGTTTCAACTTTTTATTTTGGCGTTTCAACTTTTTATTTTGACGTTTCAACTATTCATTTGTCGTTTCAACTTTTCATTTTGTCGTTTCAACTTTTTATTTTCACGTTTCAACTTTTTATTTTGACGTTTCAACTTTTTATTTTGTCGTTTCAACTTATCATTTTGTCGTTTCAACTTTTTATTTTGACGTTTCAACTTTTTATTTTGGCGTTTCAACTTTTTATTTTGTCGTTTCAACTTATCATTTTGTCGTTTCAACTTTTTATTTTGACGTTTCAACTTTTTATTTTGGCGTTTCAACTTTTTATTTTGGCGTTTCAACTTATCATTTTGTCGTTTCAACTTTTTATTTTGTCGTTTCAACTTTTTATTTTGGCGTTTCAACTTTTTATTTTCACCTTTCAACTTTTTATTTTACTTTTCAACTTTTTATTTTTGCTTTTCAAGTTTTCACTTTGTCGTTTCAACTTTTTATTTTCACGTTTCAACTTTTTATTTTGTCTTTTCAACCTTTTATTTTGGCGTTTCAACTTTTTATTTTGTCGTTTCAACTTTTTATTTTGTCGTTTCAACTTTTCATTTTGGCGTTTAAACTTTTTATTTTGTCGTTTCAACTTTTTATTTTGGCGTTTCAACTTATCATTTTGTTGTTTCAACTTTTTATTTTGAAGTTTCAACTTTTTATTTTGTCGTTTCAACTTATCATTTTGTCGTTTCAAGTTTTCACTTTGTCGTTTCAACTTTTTATTTTCACGTTTCAACTTTTTATTTTGACGTTTCAACTTATCATTTTTGCGTTTCAAGTTTTCACTTTGTCGTTTCAACTTTTTATTTTCACGTTTCAACTCTTTATTTTGACGTTTCAACTTTTTATTTTGTCGTTTCAAGTTTTTATTTTGTCGTTTCAACCTTTTATTTTGGCGTTTCAACTTTTTATTTTGGCGTTTCAACTTTTTATTTTGTCGTTTCAACTTTTCATTTTGGCGTTTAAACTTTTTATTTTGTCGTTTCAACTTTTTATTTTACTTTTCAACTTTTTATTTTTGCGTTAAAAGTTTTCACTTTGTCGTTTCAACTTTTTATTTTGTCGTTTCAACTTTTTATTTTGACGTTTCAACTTTTCATTTTGTCGTTTCAACTTTTTATTTTGGCGTTTCAACTTATCATTTTGTTGTTTCAACTTTTTATTTTGAAGTTTCAACTTTTTATTTTGTCGTTTCAACTTATCATTTTGTCGTTTCAACTTTTTATTTTGGCGTTTCAACTTTTTATTTTGTCGTTTAAACTTTTTATTTTGGCGTTTCAACTTATCATTTTGTCGTTTCAACTTTTTATTTTGTCGTTTCAACTTTTTATTTTGGCGTTTCAACTTTTTATTTTGTCGTTTCAACTTTTTATTTTGTCGTTTCAACTTATCATTTTGTCGTTAAACTTTTTATTTTGTCGTTTCAACTTTTTATTTTGGCGTTTCAACTTTTTATTTTGTCGTTTCAAATTTTTATTTTGGCGTTTCAACTTTTTATTTTACTTTTCAACTTTTTATTTTTGCGTTTCAGGTTTTCACTTTGTCGTTTCAACTTTTTATTTTCACGTTTCAACTTTTTATTTTTCTTTTCAACTTTTTATTTTTGCGTTTCAAGTTTTCACTTTGTCGTTTCAACTTTTTATTTTCACGTTTCAACTCTTTATTTTGACGTTTCAACTTTTTATTTTGTCGTTTCAAGTTTTTATTTTGTCGTTTCAACTTTTTATTTTGGCGTTTCAACTTTTTATTTTACTTTTCAACTTTTTATTTTTGCGTTTCAAGTTTTCACTTTGTCGTTTCAACTTTTTATTTTCACGTTTCAACTTTTTATTTTGACGTTTCATCTTTTTATTTTGTCGTTTCAAATTTTCACTTTGTCGTTTCAACTTTTTATTTTCACGTTTCAACTTTTTATTTTTCTTTTCAACTTTTTATTTTTGCCTTTCAAGTTTTCACTTTGTCGTTTCAACTTTTTATTTTGTCGTTTCAACTTTTTATTTTGACGTTTCAACTTTTCATTTTGTCGTTTCAACTTATCATTTTGTTGTTTCAACTTTTTATTTTGAAGTTTCAACTTTTTATTTTGTCGTTTCAACTTATCATTTTGTCGTTTCAACTTTTTATTTTGGCGTTTCAACTTTTTATTTTGTCGTTTAAACTTTTTATTTTGGTGTTTCAACTTTTTATTTTGGCGTTTCAACTTTTTATTTTGTCGTTTCAACTTTTCATTTTGTCGTTTCAACTTTTTATTTTACTTTTCAACTTTTTATTTTTGCGTTTCAAGTTTTCACTTTGTCGTTTCAACTTTTTATTTTCACGTTTCAACTTTTCATTTTGGCGTTTCAACTTTTTATTTTGGCGTTTCAACTTTTTATTTCGTCGTTTCAACTTTTTATTTTGTCGTTTCAACTTATCATTTTGTCGTTTCAACTTTTTATTTTGTCGTTTCAACTTTTTATTTTGGCGTTTCAACTTTTTATTTTGTCGTTTCAACTTTTTATTTTACTTTTCAACTTTTTATTTTTGCGTTTCAAGTTTTCACTTTGTCGTTTCAACTTTTTATTTTGTCGTTTCAACTTTTTATTTTGGCGTTTCAACTTTTTATTTTGTCGTTTCAACTTTTTATTTTACTTTTCAACTTTTTATTTTTGCGTTTCAAGTTTTCACTTTGTCGTTTCAACTTTTTATTTTCACGTTTCAACTTTTTATTTTGACGTTTCAACTTTTTATTTTGTCGTTTCAACTTTTTATTTTGGCGTTTCAACTTTTTATTTTGTCGTTTCAACTTTTTATTTTGGCGTTTCAACTTTTTATTTTGGCGTTTCAACTTTTTATTTTGTCGTTTCAACTTTTCATTTTGGCGTTTCAACTTTTTATTTTGTCGTTTCAACTTTTTATTTTACTTTTCAACTTTTTATTTTTGCGTTTCAACTTTTCATTTTGTCGTTTCAACTTTTTATTTTACTTTTCAACTTTTTATTTTTGCGTTTCAAGTTTTCACTTTGTCGTTTCAACTTTTTATTTTGTCGTTTCAACTTTTTATTTTGGCGTTTCAACTTTTTATTTTGTCGTTTCAACTTTTTATTTTACTTTTCAACTTTTTATTTTTGCGTTTCAAGTTTTCACTTTGTCGTTTCAACTTTTTATTTTGTTTCAACTTTTTATTTTGGCGTTTCAACTTTTTATTTTGTCGTTTCAACGTTTCAACTTTTTATTTTGTCGTTTCAACTTTTTATTTTGGCGTTTCAACTTTTTATTTTGTCGTTTCAACTTTTTATTTTGGCGTTTCAACTTTTTATTTTGGCGTTTCAACTTTTTATTTTGTCGTTTCAACTTTTCATTTTGGCGTTTCAACTTTTTATTTTGTCGTTTCAACTTTTTATTTTACTTTTCAACTTTTTATTTTTGCGTTTCAAGTTTTCACTTTGTCGTTTCAACTTTTTATTTTCACGTTTCAACTTTTTATTTTGACGTTTCAACTTTTTATTTTGTCGTTTCAACTTTTTATTTTGTCGTTTCAACTTTTTATTTTACTTTTCAACTTTTTATTTTGTCGTTTCAACTTTTTATTTTGACGTTTCAACTTTTCATTTTGTCGTTTCAACTTATCATTTTGTTGTTTCAACTTTTTATTTTGAAGTTTCAACTTTTTATTTTGTCGTTTCAACTTATCATTTTGTCGTTTCAACTTTTTATTTTGTCGTTTCAACTTTTTATTTTGGCGTTTCAACTTTTTATTTTGTCGTTTCAACTTTTTATTTTGTCGTTTCAACTTATCATTTTGTCGTTTCAACTTTTTATTTTGTCGTTTAAACTTTTTATTTTGGCGTTTCAACTTATCATTTTGTCGTTTCAACTTTTTATTTTGTCGTTTCAACTTTTTATTTTGGCGTTTCAACTTTTTATTTTGTCGTTTCAACTTTTTATTTTGTCGTTTCAACTTATCATTTTGTCGTTTCAACTTTTTATTTTGTCGTTTCAACTTTTTATTTTGGCGTTTCAACTTTTTATTTTGTCGTTTCAACTTTTTATTTTGTCGTTTCAACTTTTTATTTTAATTTTCAACTTTTTATTTTTACGTTTCAACTTTTTATTTTTTCAACTTTTTAAGTCGTTTCAACTTTTTATTTTGTCGTTTCAACTTTTTATTTTGTCGTTTCAACTTTTTATTTTGACGTTTCAACTTTTCATTTTGTCGTTTCAAATTATCATTTTGTTGTTTCAACTTTTTATTTTGAAGTTTCAACTTTTTATTTTGTCGTTTCAACTTTTTATTTTGTCGTTTCAACTTTTTATTTTGACGTTTCAACTTTTCATTTTGTCGTTTCAACTTATCATTTTGTTGTTTCAACTTTTTATTTTGAAGTTTCAACTTTTTATTTTGTCGTTTCAACTTTTTATTTTGTCGTTTCAACTTTTTATTTTGGCGTTTCAACTTTTTATTTTGGCGTTTCAACTT
The DNA here is from genome assembly GCA_035771165.1 of Paragorgia papillata. Lineage (NCBI taxonomy): Eukaryota > Metazoa > Cnidaria > Anthozoa > Scleralcyonacea > Coralliidae > Paragorgia > Paragorgia papillata. Next base: position 79,160 of record JAWNZC010000277.1, read on the forward strand.
TTTATTTTGTCGTTTCAACTTTTCATTTTGGCGTTTCAACTTTTTATTTTGTCGTTTCAACTTTTTATTTTACTTTTCAACTTTTTATTTTTGCCTTTCAAGTTTTCACTTTGTCGTTTCAACTTTTTATTTTGTCGTTTCAACTTTTTATTTTGACGTTTCAACTTTTCATTTTGTCGTTTCAACTTATCATTTTGTTGTTTCAACTTTTTATTTTGAAGTTTCAACTTTTTATTTTGTCGTTTCAACTTATCATTTTGTCGTTTCAACTTTTTATTTTGGCGTTTCAACTTTTTATTTTGTCGTTTAAACTTTTTATTTTGGTGTTTCAACTTTTTATTTTGGCGTTTCAACTTTTTATTTTGTCGTTTCAACTTTTCATTTTGTCGTTTCAACTTTTTATTTTACTTTTCAACTTTTTATTTTTGCGTTTCAAGTTTTCACTTTGTCGTTTCAACTTTTTATTTTCACGTTTCAACTTTTCATTTTGGCGTTTCAACTTTTTATTTTGGCGTTTCAACTTTTTATTTCGTCGTTTCAACTTTTTATTTTGTCGTTTCAACTTATCATTTTGTCGTTTCAACTTTTTATTTTGTCGTTTCAACTTTTTATTTTGGCGTTTCAACTTTTTATTTTGTCGTTTCAACTTTTTATTTTACTTTTCAACTTTTTATTTTTGCGTTTCAACTTTTTAATATTGAATAAGGTATCAGTAAATATTTTTATAAAATAGGCTTTCTACATTTGTTCACGTGCAAGCGTTTTATACCTGGTAAAATCATGCATTTATTGG
>JAWNZC010000278.1:0-45160 GCA_035771165.1 Paragorgia papillata
TATATATATATATATATATTCATTATTTATTTTTTCTCGGCCTGAAAATTACCATCGAAGTCAACAAAAAAATCGTCAACTTTCTAGATGTAACCCTCAATTTAACTACTGGAACACATATGCCCTACACCAAACCCAACAATGTACCACTCTACATACACAACAAATCTAACCACCCACCAATAATCATCAAGAACTTACCCGAAGCCATTAACAAACGACTCTCTGACAATTCATCTGACGAAAACTCATTTAACCGCACAGCACCCCTATACCAAAGAGCTCTTGAACACAGTGGGTACAAACACAAACTGAAATTCCAACCCCCAACACCACCTAACGACCACACCAACAAAACGAGAAAGCGACACAGGAACATCACATGGTACAACCCACCATACAGCAGCAACGTTGCCACCAACATCGGCCAAACGTTTCTTAAAATTCTTAATGAAGAATTTCATGAGAATCATTGCTTGCACAAAATCTTCAACAAAAACACTGTTAAGATTAGTTACAGTTGCATGACCAACATAAAACAAACCATCGACGGACACAACAAGACCATCCTAAAGAAGACAATACAACAAACATCAACGCCAAATCAATGTAACTGCAGAAAACCTGACGATTGCCCTATACTTGGCAAATGCCTAACTAAGTCAGTTGTTTACCAAGCTACAGTAATCACCAACGACAACAAACCCAACCAAACATACATCGGACTCACTGCAAACACATTCAAAACGAGATTTACGAACCACAAAGCATCATTCAAACACCGAGAAAGAAACTTTCCACTGAGCTGAGTAAACATGTCTGGGAGCTTAAAGATAAAAACGCTGAGTTCAACATTGAGTGGAGAATTATCAAACAAGCCAAGCCCTACAATAACACCTCAAACAGATGTAGCTTATGCCTGTGGGAGAAATATTTTATCATCTGCAAACCTTCTCTGGCCACACTAAACAAACGTAACGAACTTGTTTCATCATGTAGACATGCTAATAAATTTCTTTTAAGAAACTCTGTAACATAACCTCACAATGTATATTTATAACATACGGCTATAACCCTATTTACTAATGTTAATCCTTCCGGGATCTGTTCCATGTTCATTTTTGACAACCACTTACCAACCACAAGTGGATATATTCATGTACATATACTATATCACTAAAAAAACGGTTAAAACCTTTGAATATTCAAACTAACGAATGAACGTTAAGAATTTCCAAATAATCCCTATCTAGACACTTATATAATCATCTCTGTAACTACATCTTAGTCATTAGACCATTTTATCTGAAGAGTACCACACAATATTTGTGGCACGAAACTAAATAGTAATAAAATGTCTAATCAAACCTGTTGAGTCTTTGAACTTTAACTATATATATATATATAAATATATATATATATATATATATATATATATATATATATACTTTGTATTTTGCTCTATCTATATATGGTATTGAGCACTCTCTAACATTTCGTGAACCAAAACTCACTTATATATATATAAATATTTAATATTCTTGTTTCATATGAAGCTGTCAATGGGAAGTTGGCTTGAAAACTTTCATTATTCCCACTTCCCAGCACTTTTTTTTGTATATACATTGTAATAATTGTTATTCACTCATAAACCTTCACAATTCAACCCACCCCTACACGAAACATGACTGCAGTAACATCTTTCACCCTTAAGATATAATTCCCTAGCTTAATGTGGATGCAGTTGCTTTATCCCAAGTTATATCCAGGGTTTGCCAAATTTAACTTCGATTTCTATTTGGCAAATTGACGAGCAAGATGTTGTTTATTTCTCCCTTTTTTAGTCACCATAATCAAAGATAGAGATACTGGCAGACCGAGAGGCTATGCTTTTGTGATGTTTGGGAATGTTGAGGATTCAAAATTTGCCATATATGGATGCCCTTCTTATTTAAACAATAAGTTGTAGTTCTTTCTCTCAAGTCAGATGCAATGTTTTACAACACACTGAAAAAGTTATATTAAGCCCTAACTCTTTAGTTCTCCAATTTTGAAATAAGCACCCCCCCCCCCCCCCCCCCCCCCATCTTTTACGTCTTTTCTTTATAGGAAGCTTCTGAAAATGGACCTAACTGATTTTGGAAAAAACAGAAGAACATGAATGACAGTTTTCCTGATGAGTCCGAAATAACATCAGTGTCTAGCCAAAGCTGGTATTCCCATTTTCAGTCTCTTCATTCAAAACTTAATACTGGGTCTGAACCACAATTCAAGATGTAGTTAACACCCTGAGAATTACTGAACCTAAGAAAGATCAACATATTAATTATTTGGATGAACCAATTAGCAATGATGATATTTCCAGAGTGGCAAGAAAAACTCAAAAACAAGAAAATGCACATACATGGATAAGATAAGAAATGAAATGATGAAACATAGTGTTAATTCCCTAATAGAAGGATGCAATAAGCTCTTTAAAAACTAATTTTACAAAGTGGAAAATTTTCCAGATCACTGGTGCGAGGGTCTTATAACCCCAATCTTTAAAGTCATGCAATAAACGTGACACTAATAATTACAGAGGCATTTGTGTTACAAGCTGTCTTAGTAAATTTTTCTGCTTGATTCTAAATGAACGCTTGACAAACTTTGTCCAAAATGAACATTTAATTCATCCCTCGCAAATTGGATTTCTGTCTGGACAGAGGACAGCTGATCATATATTTACTTTTGAAAACTTTAATTGATAAACATTTAAAATCAAAATAGAAACCAAAAGATATATGCATGTTTTGTTGAACCTCAAAAAGGCATTTGATTCTGTCTGGCACGATGGACTCTTTGCAAAATTACTGGACAACAAAATTGGTGGATACTATTTTTAGTCTGATCAAAAATCTGTACTCCAAAATCTAAATGTGCAGTTAGACATGGCTAACATAGAACACCATTATTTTTCATACTCTAAAAGAAGTCAGGCAAGGTTGCATCCTTAGTCCCATTCCTATTTAACATTAATTTACATTAATGAAATAGTTTCTTTATTTAATAATAACAGCCTCTGTTCCTTTCATACTTCCAAATGAAAACAAAATTAAGCTGTCTTCTTTATGCTGATGATCTAGTAATAATCTCTCGTTCAAAATACGGTCTTCAAAATTGTTTAGACCAACTACATAACTGGTGTGATAAATGGACGATGAAAAGTTAGAAAAGACAAAAACTGTGATATTTCAGAAAGGTAACAAAAAAATCAACTCCTCCAAAATTTCTAACTAGGTGATCAGCCGATCACTAATGCACATGAGTATTGCTACCTTGGAATTAAATTATCATCCAATGGCAAATTTACACTAGCTCGTCAACAACTCACTGAGAAAGCAATGAATGCCTTCTACACAATACGAAAACACCTAGCCTTGAACCTACTGTCTCCCGAATTATCCATTAAAACTTTTGGTTGCATAATCACACCCATTCTCTTATATAATTCAGAAGTATGCGGTGCTTATGTGAACAATGATTTTAATAAATGGGATAAATCACTCACCGAAAAAGTTCACTTGAAATTCTGCAAAATATATCTAGGAGTAAACAGCAAAGCTACTAATATAGCCTGTAGAGGAGAATTAGGCAAACTAACTTTGCTAATAACTATCCACAAAAGGATACTTAAGTATGTTACCCATCTCAACATGCTGCCTGATTTTTCAATTGCTAAACAAGCTTTTCTAATCTCTAAAGAGTTGCACCAAGATGGAAAAACCTCCTTTTATTCCAATGTAATGTCGTTACTCAAATGTTATAACTGCTCCAATTCTATAGAATCACTGTATAACCAATCATTGACACAATTATCCAATGATATGCATAAAAATATCTCAACTTTTGGAAACATAAACTTAACAATTCAAGTAAACTTTCCTTCTACTCCAAATTTAAAACTGAAATATGATTAGAAGAATATCTTACTTTAGTTAAAAGTTCAATGCAAAGAAAAAATCTCACCAAATTTCGCATAAGCAACCATAAACTTCTTATAGATATGGTCGTTATCAAAAGATTCCCCATGACCAACGACTCTGTTAATTATGCGACACTAATGAAATAGAGGACGAGTACCACTTTGCGTTAACATGTGAGTGTTACAATACCTTGAGATCTTCTTTCCTTGAAAAATTAACTCATGGTTCCTCTAACACTTCTTCTAAAGAGGAACTATTACATAATGTTATGTCCTCCAGGAATCCAAATGTAAATTCCCTTACTGCGAAATACATTGATTCTTGCTTTGCGGAAAGAGATAATTGCCTTGAGACCAAGTGTACCGATACTTAAAAACTAACCTAACAAATATGTACATCAAATAGCCTGCATACAGGCATTCCTTTCACCTGAGAAGTGAATGTCTGCAAGCAGGTGATTAACTCACTGTTGAGTCATTTTTAGATATTCATCAAATATTAATCATACATTGTAATTAGTTTAATTAACTTTATTACTATTTCTTAATATATCATAATAGTCCCTGCAGACAGGCATTTCCTTTCTACCTTTAGAAAGGAATGTTTATTTGTGGGCAATATACCCATCAACAGATGATGGTCAACTTACTTGTAAACGTAAATTTCACATTGTATTTAATCTAAGTAGATTTATTATTTCTTTTTCTCTATAAAATATAAGCCTTAGCAATACCTGATGTAAAATAGATCATGCCAATAAAGCTATTATTTACCTCTCCCTCTCCCTCTCCCTCTCCCTCTCCCTCTCCCTCTCCCTCTCCCTCTCCCTCTCCCTCTCCCTCTCCCTCTCCCTCTCCCTCTCCCTCCTCCCTCTCCCTCTCCCTCTCCCTCTCCCTCTCCCTCTCCTCTCTCCCTCTCCCTCTCCCTCTCCCTCTCCCTCTCCCTCTCCCTCTCCCTCTCCCTCTCCCTCTCCCTCTCCCTCTCCCTCTCCCTCTCCCTCTCCCTCTCCCTCTCCCTCTCCCTCTCCCTCTCCCTCTCCCTCTCCCTCTCCCTCTCCCTCTCCCTCTCACCTCTCCCTCTCCCTCTCCTCTCCCTCATCCCTCTCCCTCTCCCTCTCCCTCTCCCTCTCCCTCTCCCTCTCCCTCTCCCTCTCCCTCTCCCTCTCCCTCTCCCTCTCCCTCTCCCTCTCCCTCTCCCTCTCCCTCTCCCTCTCCCTCTCCCTCTCCCTCTCCCTCTCCCTCTCCCTCTCCCTCTCCCTCTCCCTCTCCCTCTCCCTCTCCCTCTCCCCTCATCCCTCTCCCTCTCCCCTCTCCCTCTCCCTCTCCCTCTCCCTCTCCCTCTCCCTCTCCCTCTCCCTCCCTCTCCTCTCCCTCTCCCTCTCCCTCTCCCTCTCCCTCTCCCTCTCCCTCTCCCTCTCCCTCTCCCCTCCTCCCTCTCCCTCTCCCTCTCCCTCTCCCTCTCTCCCTCTCCCTCTCCCTCTCCCTCTCCCTCTCCCTCTCCCTCTCCCTCCCCTCTCCCTCTCCCCTCTCCCTCTCCCTCTCCCTCTCCCTCTCCCTCTCCCTCTCCCTCTCCCTCTCCCTCTCCCTCTCCCTCTCCCTCTCCCTCTCCCTCTCCCTCTCCCTCTCCCTCTCCCTCTCCCTCTCTCCCTCCTCCCTCTCCCTCTCCCTCTCTCTCCTCTCCCTCTCCCTCTCCCTCTCCCTCCCTCTCACCTCTCCCTCTCCCTCTCCCTCTCCCTCTCCCTCTCCCTCTCCCTCTCCCTCTCCCTCTCCCTCTCCCTCTCCCTCTCCCTCTCCCTCCTCTCCCTCTCCCTCTCCCTCTCCCTCTCCCTCTCCCTCTCCCTCCTCCCTCTCCCTCTCCCTCTCCCTCTCCCTCTCACCCTCCCTCTCCCTCTCCCTCTCCCTCTCCCTCTCCTCTCCCTCTCCCTCTCCCTCTCCCTCTCCCTCTCCCTCTCCCTCTCCCTCTCCCTCTCCCTCTCCCTCTCCCCTCTCCCTCTCCCTCTCCCTCTCCCTCTCCCTCTCCCTCTCCCTCCTCCCTCTCCCTCTCCCTCTCCCTCTCCCTCTCCCTCTGTAAGGGAGGTTGATGTTTACGGTGTGAGAGCGTGGAAGTGGGGAATGGAAGTTATGTTCAAGATTGAATCATTGATAAAGTATTTTACAATTGGCGACCGAGGATAAAAAAATATTTTGATGGCGAAAGTTCTCGAATTGCCACATGTCCCTCCGTTTTGTGTTTTCCGAGTCCAGCGAATATTAGCCGGAGGTGGGAGAAATGGACGAAATCCTTAGAATACTACCTACGAGCGTCTGGTATTAACGGATAATATACAAAAGCGTGCTATACTTCTTCACCTAGCGGGTCCAGATGTTCAGGACATTTTCGAAACATTGGAGAATACAGGAGATGATTACAAGACCGCCATCGAACGACTCGATTGATATTTTCGGCCAAAGAAAAACATTCCATTTCAGCGGCATACTTTCCGCCAAGCGTCACAAATGCAAGGTGAGTTTACTTGATGCCTTTCATTACAAGGCTTAAACAGCTAGCCAAGACCTGCGAGTTTGGTACGACTGTGGGAGAGATGATTCGAGATCAGGTGATCGACAAATGCTTTTCTTCGGTTTTTGCGACGACGTTTCTTATGCGAAGCAGACATCACACTGGACAAGATACAAGAATTGGCCGCGCTTTTGAAAGGGCAGAGCAACAAGCTGAGGCGATGGAAAATGAACCGAGAGAAACGGACGAAACAATTTTGCGTTTAGAACGAAACCCGCCACAACAAACGGCGAGCCCGCAGTTTTTCTTTTCGACGACAACAACAAGTACCTCATGACGTTCAAACCTTCGTCGACAGTTCTTCAATGTTATTGTTGAACGGCCATCGCGCGAAAGAACCACAGAACCACAATGTCCAGCAAATGGAAAACGTAATAACTGTGGAAAAATTGGTCATTTTGACAAAATGCAAGTTCTGTCAACCGTGAAGAAATCCAAAACATTTCCCCCCGGAAGTGCATAACCGATGACGAGCATCTATTTACGTTAAGCCAAACTCAAGGTCAAACTGTCGAAGTTCAAATTGATCAAATTCCCATGCGAATGCTTATCGATTCAGCGAGTGTAAATGTAATCGACCGATCATCCATTTGCAGTTTTTCGTGACAGAGGCACAGTTCTTACAACCGTCTTCAATTCATATCTACACCTACGGATCATCCACGCCATTAACTGTAGACGGAACGTTTCAAACGCTACCCAGTGGATGGCAAACGGTAAACAAGTTAACGCCATATTGGTTGTCGTTGCTGAGGAAACTGCTGGGGCATTGTTTGGACGCCAAAACGGCCATTGAGTTGGATTTACTAACGTGTGGGTCCTCACGTTCAGTGAGTACAGTCTCAAGACCCCTGAAAAATGCTCCAAGAAAAGTACCAAGAAGTATTTCAAGGCGTTGGAAAGTTGGAAAATTATCAAATGCAACCTACACATAAATTCCTGAAGTTACAACCAGTGGCACAACCACCTAGGCGTATTCCTTTTCATGTGAGGCAACAGGTTGATGGAAAGTTGCCAGAATTGGAAGAACTCGATATTATTGAGTCTGTGAAACGGTCCCACCCCTTGGGTATCCCCATTGGTCGTTGTTCCAAAAACTGATGGGCAAGTTCGAATTTTGTGTCGATGTGCGACAGGCTAATGAGGCGATCATTCGGGAGCGTCATCCCACTCCTACCATCGACGAAACCCTCTAAGCTTTGAACGGAGCCAAAATATTTTCAAAAGTAGATCTTAAGATGGGGCTACCACCAAATAGAGCTGCACCCTGACTCCCGTGCCATTACCAACCTTTGCAACACATCGTGGTCTAAATAGATACAAGCGTCCTTAATGTTTGGTGTTACAGCAGCCCCTGAGTTGTATCAGCATGTAATCCAGCAAGTTCTAGAAGGATGTTCTGGTGTGCGAAACATCTCTGACGACATAATTTTGTTTGGCAACGATTATGAAGAGCACGACAAGAACCTGGAAGACTGTCCTGGCCAGACTTCGTGAGAGGAAGCTTACCCTCAACCCTGAGAAGTATTTATTCCAAGTGACCGAATTGGTATTCTTTGGGTTCAAAATTTCAACTCAAGGTATTGCACCCGACGAAAACGAAAGTGTCAGCCATCCGAGATGCTCCAACACCGACGACAGCTTCTGAAGTTCGCAGTTTTTTGGGTCTAGTAAAACTACTGTGGACGATTCATTTCCAAATCTAGCGACCATGGCAGACCCTCTGCGCCAGCTTACTAGGAAAGGAAATTCATGGTCCTGAACAGATATCCACCAACAAGCGTTTGACCAATTGAAATTGGCTCTGGTCGCAGATAATGTTATGGCCCACGACGACCCAACGGCTCCGACACACCTCAGAGTAGATGTAAGTCCCGTAGGATTAGGGGCAATTCTCAAACAACAGCAAGATGGCGAATGGCCGTCCAGTTGCCTATGGCAGTCGAACTCTGTCAGGTGTTGAAAGAAGGTACTCCCAGACCGAAAAGGAAGCACTGGCGGTAGCCTGGGCAGGTGAACGTTTCCACCTGTACCTATACGGAACGCAGTTTGAGCTATATAACTGACCATAGGCCATTGGAGATCATATATAGTTCCAAATCGAAACCAAGTGCAACGAATCGAACGGGGGGCACTAACGGCTACAGCCATACTGTTTTTACAGTCATCTATACTCCCGAGAAAGACAACCCTGCTGATGTACTTTCTCGTCTGCCACTTTCGGATCAACCACTCACTGAGCGTAACGTAACAGAAGAATACATTAATTAAATATTTCACAAGTCCGTGCCCAGATCCATGTCACTGCAGCAGATAAAAGATGGTATCAATCGATGATCATGTCAACAAATCAAGCAGTCGTTAACACAACGCAACTGGCCGAACAACAACGAACTCAAACCTTACTTTTTGATTCGAAATTAACTATCCGTGAAAGACGATGCACTCGAATTCTAATCCCAAAGAAACTTCCGCCAGCAAACCCTTCAAATTGCACACAAATCCCACCAGGGCATTGTGCGAACAAAGCAGCTTGTTCGTGAGAAAGTATGGTGGCCTGGTATTGACCGCAATGTCGATACCTTGGTTTCGATCATATATACCCTGTCAAGCCCAAGGAATTAATGCAATCATCTCCCGAACCCGTAAGAATGACCGACATGCCATCAGAGCCATGGAAAGTGTTACATGCAGATCTAGGTGGACCTTTCCCAACGGGTGAGTCGGTAATTCGTGATAATAGATGCTTATTCCAGGTGGCCAGAAGGACACAATCATCAAAGATACGACATCCGATGCCCTGATTCAGTGTTGTGAAAGGACATTTGCAATTACTCACGGTCTGCCTGAACAAATTACTTCAGATAATGGCCCTCAGTTCGTGTCTGCTGATTTTGAAGAGTACCACGTCGCAGATAATGCCATCGAACATCGGCGCGTAACAACCGTATTGGCCTCAGGCAAATGGCGAAGTAGAACGTTTTAACCGCACATTAGGGAAAGCCATACGATCTGCGCACATAGAAAGAAAAGATTGGGCGACAATAACTAAACCATTTCTTGTTTTGTTTTTCGATCCACTCCTCGTGCCACAACGGGTGTCCTCACCTGCGTCGCTATTGATGGGAACGAAATCTGTGGACAAAGCTCCCCTACCGTCACTGCAGAAACATCTCATACAGCCACCCAAGCTGCTGCAAGAGAGAAAGATCGACAACAATAGGAAAGATGAAAAGATACGCCGATAAAAACGCGTCATGCGAAGCCCTCAAGTGTGAAAGTTGGAGACACAGTGTTAGTGAAACAAGGACGGAGAACGAAGTTAACATCCAAATTAAAATCCCAAAACCGTATACTGTCGTTGGAAAACAAGGTCCAAGTGTAATCGTAGAGGAAGGAGGGAAAATAATCAATGCGAAATTCGTCGCTGGTCAAAAAGATTGAAGATCCAAAGAAGTCCCAGAAATTATTCACAGAGAAGGAAACCAAAGAAGATTGTCAACTCAGAAGATCCACAAGGCGAAGAATTCAACCTGAGTACTATGAGTTTGACTAAACAATATATGAGAAAGTGCATATTTGAGTTAGGAAAATCGGACACTATTAAACAAAATAGTATACATGTCTATTCAAAAGTACATTTATATTTGCGTAGGGTATATCTAATATATAATAGTTAATTTGTTTCTATTGCTAGTTTAAGTTCATTTAAATCCAGAGAGAGATTGTAGTGTCTAGGAGCGATGGCTGTGGTCTGGGGAGAGAAGGGCCTTTGTGTTTACGGTGTGAGAGCGTGGAAGTGGGGAATGGAAGTTGTGTTCAAGATTGAATCATTAATAAAGTATTTTACACCCTCTCTCTCTTCCTCCTTCCTCTTCCTCTTCCTTGTTTTATTCTATGTTTCTGGTTTAATTTTTAACAAAATTATGTAATTTATGGCTTTTGGGTTACTCTTAAATACTTTGCCTCAAAATGCAGGAAATAGTGTTTCTGAGATTCCAGAAAGCCAAAATTTTACAGGGGAGCATGCCCCCGGCCCCCTAGGAGACCGAGGTTCTTGCCCCCCCCCCCACACAACACAACAACTCAAGACCCTGGCTACGCCACTGCTGGTCTCAGGTGAGCTGAGCTGGTCTCAGCTTAGCTCTGCTGGTCTCCTGTGCCTTGATGGCTTTAACTCTGCGTTCTTTCTTTTTTAAAGTTAAAACACAACATTGTCTGAGAGCATAGACAAATTTGTCAAAAATCTTGTTCGGCTCTAGATCGATTGAATACAAGGTTGTTAACAAGAATACAGTTCCATCAATTTTGTCACAAATAGGTATTAACGCAGTAGATACATGCACGTCTGGGCGTGCCTATTTTTAATATCTTAATAAATAATTATTATTATTATCGTATTTTTAGAACATGTATTCCTGCGGAAGCTCTTCCTTCGCTTAACTCAAGTTACTGCCAGCCTTTATACAATTTTCACTAAAACCATTTTGTAAAAGATCATGGAATTATACTCGACAATTACATTATATCATACCTCCTGGTAACAAAGTCACAACATTGTAGAAATGATCAAGGAAATATTTGGGAAATTCAGTCCAACCTTCTTAAAAATACATTTCCGGAGCTGACTAAAAGGAAAAAATCCGTTAGAAATATTTTTCTGTCACAATTACTTTCCAAGTTGTGACGCCACAAAACACGTGTTTCAAAGAGATGAAAATTTGCAAAAAGAGTTGCCTGGAACTTTTTAGAATGGGCGGAAAAGGTTTCAAAAATGATTAAAACCACTTTCCTAATGCGACATCCATATGCCAAAGCGTATCTAAACTGTAAACTACAGCCTTCCCGAAATGCTGGTGAATCTCCTGAATGCCTGGTATTATAATGGAAGTACCAATTTCACACGAAAAGGTATTGGTTTCATCAATTGAATAGATAGTCGGGTTTTGTAGTTAATGGCTGAGTAATCAGCCTACTTACTAATCAAGCAAAATTAATACCTATTGCAATGTAATACTTTTTGACTTTTATATAATCACTATTATGATTGTGCTTGATACTAATTTATACCTTAAGGCTACTGATATCTCAAAGTAATACGCCATAAGATTAAAATGATCTTTATTATTATATATTATTATTATTATTATTATTATTTTTATTATTATTATTATTATTATTATTATTGTTTATTGTTATTGTTATTGTTATTGTTATTGTTATTGTTATTGTTATTATTATTATTATTATTATTATTATTATTATTATTAAAAGTGACAGCCTTTATGCGGCCCATAACTTTAAACTCACGAGTCTGGTGAGTTGTGCGAAAGCACAAGTACTGCCAACAGCTTTGGCAGTACTGAAAGCAAAGTCCACACTTTAAGACTCCGGATCTGCTTCGACAATTACAGCCATTATTTTTCGTAAAGTTGATTTCGCTTTCTTCTTCTTCTTCTTCTTCTTCTTCTTCTTCTTCTTCTTCTTCTTCTACTACATATCCTTACTCAACATTTTGGTATCATATAATTGCCGAACTTATTTACTGGATATCAAGCCATCTCCCATGGCCATTATGACTGGCATGATGTTGACTTCATTACAGTACATTGGCCAGATATGATTCTTTTTATTTCCCTCTCCAAATCCTGGTATCTCTCTACATTCTCTTTCTCTTTTTTCTTTCACTCTTCTATCAAAGCCACATCAACAATAAAGCACTCGCCACATCAACAATAAAGCACTTTTTTGTCTCTTTTTTTAGCCATTACCAGTATAATCAGGTCTTGAGTGATCTATCACTTTGTCCGTCTGAATTTTCACATCGCAAAGAAATTTCACTTTATAATAATATTTAAAACACGTTCTGCTGCGAAGTGTTTTGAATGGCTTTAAAAAACGATCAACCATTTGGTAAATTCGTTGGCGTAGCAATTTTGAAAAATAACGTTGTCGGCCTAAGGCGAGAAAATCAAGCTAAAGTTTATGTAAATCAGGAGAATGTTTTTATCACATATAAAACCAACGATACGGTTATGATTTTTCTTTGTGTTTTTCCTCATGAATTATTAATGAGTTTTTTAACACTTTCTAACACTCTCCTCAGTTCGTTTATTCATAACCATTTTTCTTTTTACCGAAGGTATCACCTGTGCAACCTTATCATGTCTCCAGTTCTTATTCTGTCCCTTGCGCGAAACATCCTACACTAGCTCTGTCAGGATATCAGCTATTGTCCTATTGCGACATTTCCCATCAAATTTCTTATTTATCTATAACTTTTCAGATATATCGGGTACTAATTGTTTTGTTCTTGGGCGGCCATTATCATTCCTTTCGTTTCCTTCTTCAGACAACTTTTCCTCAGCCAATCCCATGTCTGCTCATCTCTTCCTTCATCAGTTGCTATGAAGAACTATTCCATGCAGGCTCTTTCCTCTATACTTGTCTTGCCTCTCTCTTTGCACCTTCGCTTTGTCCTTCCCTTTTCCAAGTTTTTCCTTCATTTTTCACCGCAGTCATTAATTCTTCTTCACTTTCCTATCATAAATTTCCACAAGTTGTTAATCCTCAATATCTACACAATCATCTGCACTTATCAGCCCTCTCCCTCTAACATTCCTCTTTAAACATACAATCTATCCACATCGCCCTATTGATGGAATGCTCGGTATACTGTCGACCGTTTCACTTCTTCTGTTGTCCATTTGGAATGATACGCCATTACTATTATAATTATTATTATTATTTATTATGTATAGGTTAGTTACCGAAACCCAAGGTAACTACGTCATTTATTACCGAGGTTGAGGAAACTAACCTACTTCGTACGTTCACGATCACAGAGGTTGCCTAAGAAAACTGAGATGCTGAGGTTCGTTTTTATCACAGAGGTTGTCTAAAAACACTTCGGTCGCGATGATAAATTCTTTAATCATATTTGTGACAATTAATATCATTATTATTATTATATTATTATTATTATTATTATTATTATTATTATTATTATTATTATTATTATTTATTATTATTATTATTATTATTATTATTATTATTATTATTATTATTATTATTTTATTATTATTATTATTATTATTATTATTATGATTATTATTACTATTACTATTACTAAAACAATTATCATTATTTATTATTTTTTGACGTTATTGTTGTCATTAGTTACTCCTACAAATTGCCTATACCTGAACGGCAGTAGTTACCATGGTAAACATATCTGTCCACTATTTCTGGTAAACCTTGTCCAATCGTGGACAATACAATGTCCTCATCGTCACACGATGAACAACAACGTACCCAGAATTGAACAAGGCAAAGAACTACTGTAGAAATCCTCAAAATTCTGGCAAACGGCCTTGGTGTTTCACTACTGATAGGGACAAGAGATGGGAGTATTGTGACATTCCTAAATGTACATCAGGTACGACATAAAAATTCAGGGAAAATTAATTACTATATATCTTCTCCGGTTACATTCTAACATTCTTAATTTTATTCTTCTCGTTTTCTTATAATTTTAATCCCTTTTTCTTTTCCCATCCTCGTCTTTCTTTTTATCTGTCTATTTTTTTTCTCTATAATTCCATATTAATTTTTGTTTGATTCTTTATATTTTTTCTTCATTTTAATTTTTTTTATGCATTTTTTTTAAAAAAAAATTTATTCATTCTTAATGCATTCTCTTTTCTTTTTTGGATTTAAAGTTTTTTTCTTTGTTTTTCTTATTTATCTCTTTCTTTTCCAAGGTTAATTCTGAAAATCAGATCAATTTGTATTACAAATCATACTTGTTTGTATCTTTTTTCACGGCTACCTATAGTGAATGGTAACTATGGAAACTGGTCGTTTAAGCAGACCATGCAATGTTATATGTGGCCAAGGTTTTGAAATATGGAAACGCACTTGCAACACCCCTACGCCAAGGTATGGTGGCAAGAATTGCTCTCATTTAGGAAATTCAACAGAATATAGAACATGTACAAGAAAACCTTGCCCAGGTAATAACGCAAATATATTCTTTTATTATTATCTATATTTATATTGTTTCTAAATAATTTAGCTTTTTTTTCTTCTTTTTTTCCCTTTACATATAAAGCATTTATACATTGGAATTATTTATAACTGTCCAAAAGTATATTTTAGGAATGAGTTTTACTTATTCTATTTTTTAATCTTTATAACTATATAGTTACTCTGATTTGTTTGATCTTTTTAACAGTTAATGGTGGTTATAGCAACTGGACTTTGAGTAGTCCATGCAGTGCTTCTTGTGGGTGAAGGATTTGAAATTTGGAAACGCTTTTTGTGATAATTCTCCACCAAGAAATGGTGGAATTAATTGTAGTGTTTTGGGCAACTCAACTAGTGTTAGACAATGTATAATAAAACCTTGCCCAAGTAAGTTCTTTTAATTATTAAAGCCACTTAGAGTTATCTCATTCTCCTCCTAAAGAACTAAAAACACAAGGAAAAGACAATTTCTTTCCCTCTCCCGAGCTTTTAAAGGTAGATGTCTGTAGCGTCACGTCAGCACAATTGCGCTTAATTTTCCATTTTTTTATAATTATTGGTTTGTTTTATTCTTGCGTCTCTCTGTAAGCTGACGGTAACTATAGCAACTGGACCGAAACATCTCCTGTAGTGTCTCGTGTGGCAAAGGCTTTGAAATATGGACTCGGAAATGTGACAACCCTGCACCAAAATATGGAGGAAATAAATTGCACAAAAAAAAGGCCTAGATAGAGAACCTCGGCGAATGCAACATTAAGTCTTGTCCAGGTAGGAATATATTCGTGAATATATATTATATAATTATTTACTTGTTTGTTTGTTTGTTTGATTGTTTGTTTGTTTGTTTGTTTGTTTGTTTGTTTGTTTGTTTGTTTGTTTGTTTGTTTGTTTGTTTTGTTTGTTTGTTTGTTTGTTTGTTTGTTTGTTTTGTTTGTTTGTTTGTTTGTTTGTTTGTTTTGTTTGAATCAATCAATCGATGGATCGATCGATCGGTCGATCGGTCGATCGGTCGGTCGGTCGGTCGGTCGGTCGGTCCGGTCGGTCGGTCGGTCGGTCGGTCGGTTCGGCCAGCCAGCCAGCCAGCCAGCCAGCCAGCCAGCCAGCCAGCCAGCCAATCAATCAATTACAGTCCACGCTGGGCATAACTTATGTAAAAAACGCTCACGTTGATTCAAACTTCTCAGCATTTAATTCAGTCTCAAACTCCTTGCAACCATAACAGACACCCATAATGCTACAAATCCTATGTTTTTTGTTTTTCGATTTTTTGTATTTTTCGCGGGAAAATGACGTCACATATTTGGCGCGAAAATTTTCTTTTAATATTTTTGCATGTTTGATGATTGTTTCGAAAACAGCATGCCATGTGGACTCTAAAACCAAAAAGAAAATTGAAATATCTTCATTCAATAAAATGTTATAACGTTTTGAAATTTGTATTTTCGCCATTTTGTTTCTAAAAATAGCTCAAAATGGCTGAAATTCAAATTTCAATACGTTATAACTTTTTATTAAATAACGATATTTCAATTTTTTCCTCGGTTTTAGAGTTTACACAACATGCTGTTTTCGGAGCAGTCATAAAACATGCAAAAATATTAAAAGAAAATTTTCGCTCCAAACATGTGACGTCATTTTCCCGCGAAAAATACAAAAAATCGAAAAACAAAAAACATAGGGTTTGTAGGATTATGGGAGTCTGTTACAGTGCAAGAGTTGAGACTGACTGAAATAAAACCTGAGAAGTTGAATGAACGTGAGCGTTTTTTACATAAGTTTATGCCCGGCGTGGTCAAACGTTGGTCGTTCGTTCGTTCGTTCGTTCGTTCGTTCGTTCGTTTCGTTCTTTCGTTCGTTCGTTCGTTCCTTCGCTCGTTCATTCGTTCGTTTCGTTTTATTCAGACATCGTTTGTTTGTTTATTCACGATGACATAAAATAAGATTATACCAAAGGAGGTTCCAAGATTTAGAATGTCCCCAATTATTTTATTTTTTTAATTCAATTCAATTCAATTTAATTAGCTAAAAGGAACGTTAAGATGATTGGTATCATCACTGGTGTTGGTATTGCCGTCATTACCTTGGGTCATTTTGGTTTTGGCTTTTATTCGGAAAAGAAGACATTGTAAAATAGACGACGGTGAGTTTATATTTTGTATTTATGATTTCAGAATTTGACCAAATTTGAATTAATTTCAGATTTACCATTAATGTCCATATAGCTTTTGCAGCTCATGCATTGTACATAATAATTGCACATTGATACCTGCTGAGCTCAGGATGAAATGAATATTGGCATGAATATTTGCCGTAACGAAGAACTTTAGTGTTCGCAGTTTCAAGAAATTTTGATGAACAAACTTGGAAATACAAGTGAGCCGTTTGCCCATATCTAACAGTAATCACATTTACATACTATATTTATATGCAGGTTTATTTGTTGATATTTTTTATAAGTTTCAGTGTAGTTAATGGAACCACATAGGAGTTTTAGGTCGTGTAATGTTGATAAATGAGGGAGAGATTAGAGAGGGATTTGAATAAAAAGCGCAATTAAGCCTCCAGCTATGTTGCGTATGGAAAGGCGATATGGACCACGCTGTTTTACATGCAGTGTAGATATATTGCTTAAAGAACCATGTAAAAAAGAAAAAGAAAAAAAGAAAAAAGAAGAATGAAAGATATGTAACGTATAGTATAGTGCAATCAGGATCTGGGACACAACCCTCGGATGCGTTTCGACCTTCTGGTGGTCTCATCAGATTTGGGGTTGGGAGTCAATGTAAATAAGTTCATTGTTGGAAAGAGAAATAATAATTGCTATCAACACAATATATTACACGAGAATTAAAATGAGTGCTTACCCAAACTTGGTGTGTATTTTAGGTAGTCCAACGCATTTAAAAATCCTTGGAGTAGAGTAGGAAGGTAGCAGTGTGTATAGTGTAATATTCTCTGCCCAATGTATTGTCATTAATGAGATATGGACAGCAACTCCGGCCTCCCCGAACCTGTCCCAAGCTCACCCAGTTATTACAAACAACAACAACACACACAACGAGGTTCTATCTTTGTATCTTCTCTCCCATACCTTACTTTTAATTCAATTTAATTACACGCGGTTTCTCTCCGGTACCTTTACGTTACCCGGCCATAACACAAACTAATCTTGAAAGGCTTGTACGAAACCGGTCAAGGTATTAAAGCTCTTATATACCATGCCAGTATCCATGTCGAGATCAGCCAAACGCGCGGCGGGACCGGCCGGGTTGAGAAACCTGGCGGAGCTTGATGTAGTGAAAAGCTGTTTTACTGGCCCGCCATCCAACATGGTCCATTATGTCGTCTAGGTGCCACGTCAGTCAATGCCATAGATACCGCAGCGCCAACTTTCGAAAACCATGGAGGATAAAGCGAGAGTCAGATAAAAGACCCTGCAACTTTCGTACATATGTGTCTAAGCGCGCCTGAGCTGCTGTTGACTGAAGAGAGGAGCATGTAATTTTCCCAATCTCAGACACCGTAACGGAATAGGTATCCTGGGGTTAGTCCGTATACCGAAGAGAGAACAAATTGTGCAATACTGCTCAATTCCCACAACGGGACAGATCGTTGCCTTGCCGCCTCGCGTAAACGCAAAAACATTAGCATCACCTGAACGCAAGGTCTTTGTCCAAAGGTGATTAAATAACAGACCCGAATTGTCTGGAAAGCGCAAATTCTCAAATGTCGACTTTATCACGAATCCAGCGCATTAAACGAGCATCCTGAGGATGGCCATGTAAGATTAGTTGCTAGGCCTCTGGATTACCGTGAATACCCCCCGCAATAAAGTGGCTTGGATCACGAAGACGCAACTGCGACAACGGAGGTACGTCAAAAGATTCTATAGACTGATCGTGGGTCGAAATAGGTATCGGACCCCCTGAACCGGGAGCCATCAATATTCACCAACATATTGTTTGCCTCTGCCCGTCCACGATGTAAACGAGATTCAAAATCATCGGTGCTGACTTCCCCAATTCGGAATAACAAACATGGACCGTTTGCTGTCTCTTGAGAGTCAGCGAGCCTGAGAACAAAACAAAATAACACAAAAAGCTATAGGAAAGTAACGCAGTCTCTCCCCCCTCCCCAATACGCCTTCCCCCATGGGGTTCCAAATCGGGAGGGAACAACCTCTTACGCCCGAACCCGGAACGTCCACAGGCAGCTCAGTTATAGAGGTAGCCCATGGGAGTTGTTCACCCTGAAAGAGGAACGAGGTGGTACCAAGTAAAGTCAAACCTAACAATAACTACAAACAGTACCCGATGTTTGTTTGTTTGTTTGTTCTATTTCCATGTGATTCACACCTTTTTTATTATTATTGTAATTAGAATCATTACCGATTATACACACTGACAGCACACCTCAGTTCCTACTGAGAACGCAGATTTACCAATTCGTAGGATTAAAATCCCAACGGCCACGCTTCGAGGCGGTGCAAAACTCTCACGACGAGAAGGGCAACGGCGTTGATAATGGCCGTAACCATTACAAGAATAACATTAATGCACAGAAGCCAATCGACCCTCCGAACGCCTACGTTGCCGCCACAATTGCGAATGACGATGACGTCACGGCCGATTGAAAAGTTTTATCCACTTTTACCATGGCTTCCACAACCTTTCCATGTTCCTTGTCCCCGAGTAATACGAGAGAGTACTTTTCTTCGCCGGCAACTGACGTTTTTTTCGCGAACTGCTTGAAACCACGATCGGAAATCGCACAGAAAATCGGCCACCTTCATGGGGAAGTTCGCAGTCCGCGTGCGTGCTGGCCTCAAGTGAGTTGTCGACCGTGCATTGATGACGTTTTACACGGAAGATATTCGTTCTACGCATGCGTAGCTAATACGGGTCAACCCGTATTTCGCGAACCTCGACAGCCCGCCATTTCCGATCGTGACTGCCGCATAATAAGTTGCTTTAGGGTGATTTGTTTCTTTCGCGACGATTTTTGAAGTTAAGCAATAAATCTAAAACCCGATCCTGGTCGACATCAGTCTTCATTGTCGTCAACCGTCCGAACATCCGTTAAAAACACTGTTAACAGTTGCCAGATGCGACTGCTCCAATTTACGAATGCGTTCGCTCATAGTGACCAGGACATTCGGATCCCGAAGGGCAACAAACACATCCTAATCATTACCGGTCAATATTCTCAAAAGAAATTATGAACGAATACTCAGTGGTAAACCGCTGTAGCCCCACAGGCACAGCGCGGTATCAACGTAGGTAATGCAAATCCGCACAGGCAAATATCACTATTGTCCGAGCCACACAGGCAAACATCACTCACCACACAGGCGAATATCGCTCATCACACAGGCGAATAGCTCTCGCCACACAGGCGAATATCGCTCGCCACAGGCGAATATCGCTCGTCACACAGGTAAACTTCACTAGCCACAGAGCTACAGGCGAATATCGCTCGCCACACAGACGAATATCGCTCGCCACACAGGCGAATATCGCTCGCCACACAGGCGAATAGCACTCACCACACAGGTAAACATCGCTCGCCCCACAGGCGAATAGCACTCGCCACACAGGCGAATAGTACTCGCCACACAGGTAAACATCGCTCGCCACACAGGCGAATATCCCTAGCCACACAGGCAAAAGGACCCGTTACTGAGCCACACACGCAACTTTAAACATCGTTAGCCACACAGGCAAACCTCCATTAGTTCTTACACAACGCCCACAATTTAATGCGTGAGAGCACACGGCAACGATGAATATACGATATACAGGTAATTTTACACGCAGTGCAGCCAACAGCAAATACAAATGTCGACACACGTTCTCAACCACAAAGGCACATATAGCATACGAAGCGACAATGTCCACACAAACACCTTCTGACAATGAGAGAACGAATCGAAATCGAATCGAACACGAATCGAAATCGAATCGAATACAGCCAGGATTAATTCACAATTACCGCCCATCAACGTATAATGCCCACGGCCACAGTAAATATCGTGCAAACCCGAAGCACATAACTACACTACACAAGTACGTGAAATACTAAAATTACACAAGAACTCACGAGAACATCGGTCTCTATACCTCTTGAGGTTGAAGACCAGCTTCGGCCAAGTTCGGTAACTGATTTGAAGGCGCCGCGCCGCGTTCGCCAAAGCCGGAGGTTGATCATCTGGCGCTACAGGTAGTACTGGCGGACCGACAACTTGTTGAAGAAGCGGAAAGGCCGGAATAGCAGGAACTTGGTCGTCAGCCATTTCTGCCGAAACTAAAATCCAAGCCGAGGTCGATCTGTATGAAGTCGCTCCCAAAACGTGTTCATCCACGGACTTCTTGCAAGTGCCAGTGGAGAGAATGGTCATCCACTTATATATATTAATGAATTCCCTAGGGCAAATTTCCATATTCAAGTTGACTTTGAATAGAGTTCTCGTAGCAGTTTAGCGGGAGAAACAAAAAATCACACTCCTTTGTCAGTCTTCGGATATGTAATGAGGGTGTCCGTATGTTAAAGAAGGTTTATGTAGTGTTGCGTCATTCGTTTTCCAGGTCACAATGAGAAGCGTGCGTGCATGGTGTAGGTGAGTTGGGAGTAGTCATTGTCCTTAGGGGTAATTGTGGGATAATTCGAGATATAAATAGCAAATTCTTTGATAATGTGGTCTGTATATATGTCAACTGTTTTGTGTAAGCTGATATCAATGCAGGCTTTAATGCTTTCATCATTTGATATGTTCGTATACAGGCTATTGACATCTACATTATTAAGTATGGGTATGTTGGGTTGTGTATTTTGGGAAGTAGGTATATCAGTGTGTTTTGTGTTAGTTGGTGGCCAAAAGGAAAATTGTATGTCTATAAGTGGAGGTATATAAGTGATGTGTTTTGTGTTGATGCATGTCAACTATTTTGTATGCCATCATCATTTGATTAGTTTGTGTACAAGCTATTGATATATATATAGTAATAATTATTAAATCAATGGGAGAGTTGTATATTGAGAGTCGTTTGAGAATGTCAGTTGTGTCTTGGATGTAGGAGGGTATATGTGGGGGATGAGCGAGTAATAGGCTCCATGGAAAATAAAAGCTTGCAGTCAACTGGCATAAGGATTTGCTCGCTTTGACTATAAGCTTTACTCGTGGCATTTGGGAATGTCGCTGTCAGTCACAGTAAAATTACACAATGTGGAGAGCTTGGATAAGCTCTCTCCTTTCGCTACGCGGTTCTCACAATTTTTTATAAGTTTGAGTGTAGTCAATGGGAACCACATATTAGTTTTAGTCGTGTAATGTTGATGAATGAGGGAGAGATTAGAAGTTTTTTATTAGTTATAAAGTGTAGTTAATGGGAACCACATAGGAGTTTTAGTTGTGTAATATTGATAAACGAGGGAGAGATTAGAAGGGAATTTGAATAAAAAGCGCAATTTGCCTCATGGCTATTTTGCGCATGAAAAAGTGACGCTGAAACCGCTGTTGGACATGCAGTGTAGATATAATGCTTAAGAATCATGTAAAAAACATCAGAAGAAGGAATAATAACGAGAAAAGATTTGTAATGTAAAAGTATAGTGCAATCAGGATCTTAGGACACAACCGCTGGACGCACGTTGCGACCTTCTGTGATTGTCTCATCAGCAGGGATTTGGGGTTGGGAGTCGATGTGATTAAGTAAATAGTTGGACAAGAATAATAATATTATAACCATAATTGTATAATAAAGGGGAGATAAAGTGAGTGCTTACCGAACTTGTTGTTTGTTTTCTTAAATCCAACGCGTTTCAGCATCTTGGATTGGGCAGTTGGATGGTAGATTCGTTCTAGTGGTTAGTTTGTAGCGTGTTAGCCAAAGAAGAAAAGAAGTCGTGCTCCTATATCGTCAGTCTTCAGATGCACAATGAGGGCGCACGTATCTAATTACAGGGTTAAGTGAGGTTAAGTGGTGGTGCGTCATTCGTTACCAGGTTGCAATTAGAGGACCGCGTGTTTACGTAGGAGCTTCGAGGGTAATGGGGATAGTCATTATTCTTGGGGTAAATGTAGGGTCATGTAGGGGTAATTGTATGTTAGTAAAAAGTCCGGCACTCTGGGGGCGAGCTTTGATAGTATAAAACCGTAGGGCAGAATACAGTGGATGTTGAAGTGGTTAAGTTAATAGCGAGGTTTAGATTCAGTGCGAGTGCGAGTTCGAGTACGAGATTTACACGCACGCAACTTTTGGCGGGAAAAGTCGAGGAAACTCGAAGTAAACAACCTCGTTCACTATGACTTTTAAAGCATATCTCGTACTATAGAGAACGAGTTTTTTCTTTAGGAAAACAGTTAGTTCTGCTACAATATATCGCGACAATAGCTGCCAAACCTCCACAAAGAGAACTTTTCATATGGAAACCAGAACATGACTGTTGTTCTATAAGAGAGTTGCTGTTAATCGAGCCGTACATGCACAGACAGCAGTGGAAAACCTAAACAAAATGGAGCGGCCCAAGTTTCGTGTAGGAGTTAGAACAGTTCGTGACAGGTTTGTAAAACTAATGGAAAATTTTGAAATGAGAATGACGAAAGGAGAGCGTCTGGAATTCAAGGAATTAATTACGACGAAGTTTATCGTGCTTTGACAGATATACATAACCGAATGGAGGATGCGAAGCCTATTTTGGAAACAGCAGAAGAGGAAAAGAAAAATGGTCCCATCCGGGCAAACAAACTTTGGTGGCAAACGAAGGGTTCTTGCCAGACGTGAAATGTCATTTTTACAAAACCGAATTTCGCTTTTGCACTCATCATCAAGCATCGAGTCTAGGGCGAAGCGATCATAATTCCAGTATGGAAATATAGGAGCAGATATCTCAGCTTCTTTGTAAGTAACACGAACTCTTGCTCGACAATTAAATCTTCAGAGAAAAGAAAAGCAGCAGCAATAACTAGGTCATCAACATCCATCTTGTTTCTGTCTTCAGAGTTGGACTCGAAGTCGAAATATAATAAAAATATAAACAACCATTCAACACACGGCTAGTTGATCGATACTCGAACTCGAACTTGCACCAAATCTAAACCTCCCTAAGGTGACATAGTCCTCGAAGGCTGTACTTGAGAAAGGAATTGTAGATGGTGTTGTAGTGTGTAGGTATAGGTGTGGGACCAAATTTGAGTCCTTTGAATAGAAGGTGTATAGTCGATTTGGGTAGTGGTTCATTGGAGAGATTTACCACACTGTTATTGATGAGGTGGTTATGCACTTGTCGTTTCTGTAATTTCAGTTTTTGTTGTTGTATCTGCTGTTGTAGTGGTAACGTTTGCCTTTCATGTATTTAGTAAGTGATGTTTTTTGGTAGTAAGTGGTAAGTTGGGCGGCTATTGGGGTGGGTTGCGTAGGTGTTTGTGGATAAAATCCTGAATTCCTTGCTCTACTAGTGAGATTAAGGCTGGTAGTTATGTTGCTATGAGTGCTATGAGTGTATTTGTGTTTTGTTGGAGTTGACTTGTTGTGGTGGTGGTAGAGTGCGGGGTAAATCGGACATGTTGGTTGGCGGGAGCTGTTGGTGGAGTAGTCTGGATATAGAGAGTAATGGTATGAGTTTGCTGTGTGTGGGATGGTGGTTTATGTTGTTAGTGTCTAGAACCAGGGAAGGTTGGGGTGTTGGTCGTGGTTGGTTGGTAATTGGGGTGGGTGTGCACATACATGTTTAATTTGTGATATTTAATAAAAAATCGTAGAACGTTATCTGTGAATACTTGGATTTTAAATTATTACTATTTAATTTGGGGTTTTTTTCTGTAAATAATGACGCAAGTAATCTTTTTTTTAATTGTTTAGATTTCACTCCTTAATGCCATTTTAGACTTTCAACCACAACTATTACTCGATGCTTGACTAAGCAAAAAAAAATACAACACTAAATACTAAATGAAACTCCATCTCCACGTCGTCATAAAAACCTGACCAATGATGCACGAAAAGCCATAACCAGACTTCTGCGAGGAACAATTAGCCAATTTGAGTTGTTTGAAAATATATGTTCACAAATTTACAGCAATGATATATAAGCAATATAGCAATATAGCAATGATATATAGTGTAAAAGTTTAATGAACTTGACAAAATAGTTGCCTCTGTTTACAAGAAACTGAAAAACCCTTAATTTGCAGTAAAACAATAATAAGAAAAGAGTAGCTACAATCATGGACAAATGTTGTCGGACACCTGCCTTAAATTTCTTAAAATGACCGTGTGCCCCCCTCCCCCCTCTTCAAAGTTGAAAATACACGAATTTCAGATTGAACATACAGGGTTTCCTATTCAAAAACGTTTTGTACAGGTTTTATATATACATTCAACATTGAAAAAAAGGGGAGGGGGCAGTCCATAAAAGGAAAAGTGGTAGAGAAATTGTGAAAAAACATGCGCGGGTTGTCCCTGTCCAACTCTTTTGACGCATGCAGTGATCTGTGGGTAGAGTGTAGATTAAAATAAGAAAGTAAACAAGAAAGACGGTTAGAAACAAAATTAAATAAGTAGAAAAATTGTTATCTTTTCGTGAAATTTGGTTGTTCAGTTTACATTGTTCGGTTCCAAGCAGAATTAAGGCCTGAGTCAACATGCAGGTTAAAAGCCATGCAATAAAATTGTAAATGTAAATTCTGTTAAAAAGTAAAATGCAACGTAAAAAATGTTTTTTGTTGCGAACTTAAAATAGACGATAGTTGAAAACCCACAGTCAAAATGTAACATAGGAAAATCACTTAAAACTTTGAGGGATATTAGATATTTTAGTAACTGGAAATAATATTATTCAAGTTTACATTGGCGCTGGTTTGTCGCAGGAAATGTGAAATTTGACTGTCAGTTGTGAATATACCCACGAAATGTTGTCATCAAATACGCCTAGTAGAGGCGTCCTAAACTCATATTTGAATACTAAATTAATCTTTAATTGAAATAACAATTTAGATGTAAAGCTATGATTTTAAAAATATAGGTAATGTTTATCACACCCTTTTTAAACATACAAAAAAATAGCCGGAACACCTAGGAATAAAAATTAGGAAAGTAGTTCTTCAACACTCATGGCCCAAAAAAATTTATTATTTGTTCCACGCAAATTTGTTCTTCTAACAGAATATAATTCCAGGAAAAAACTTATTTGTTAGCATCGAATCGAAGACAAAAACAAACAAGACATATAATATAATATAATTATACATATAATATAATATAATATAATATAATATAATATAATATAATATAATATAAAATAATAAAATATAATATAAGTATAATATAATGTAATGTAATGTAATGTAAATGTAATTGTAATGTAATGTAATTAGTAATGTAATGTTAATGTAATGTAATGTAATGTAATGTAATGTAAATGTAATGTAATGTAATGTAATGTAATGTACATGTAATGTAATGTAATGTAATGTAATGTAATGTAATGTAATGTAATGTAATGTAATGTAATGTAATGTAATGTAATGATAATGTAATGTAATGATAATGTAATGTATAATGTAATGTAATGTAATGTAATGATAATGTAATGTAATGTAATGTAATGTAATATATAACATAACATAACAACATAACAAACAAAACAAAACATAACATAACATAAACATAACATAACATGACAAAACATAACAACATAACATAACATAACATAACATAACATAATACAATATGATACAATATAATGTAATGTAAACATAACATACATGTAACATAACATAAAATACAATATAATACTATATAATACGAATATACATACAATATAATAACAAATATAAATACAATATAATACAATATAAATACAAAATATAATACAATATATTAATACAATATGAATGAATGAATAACTTTAATTATAAGTCGTCAATGTATTTAGCCTATATATTTACAGCTAATTGGGGACAATATAATACAAATATAATATTCAATAATAATACAATATAATACAATAAATAAAACAATATAATAACAATATAATACAATATAAGAACAATATAATACAATATAATGACAAATATAATACAATATAATACAATAAAAAACAACATAATTCAATATAATACAATAAAATACAATATAATACAACATATATTTTATAATACGACATTTTCAACCGTTTCTTTCAATGATAGCAACCTGCTGCTACAGTGATAACGAACAATGAATAATTGTGTTAATAATACTGATGAAGTCACATTTATTACCAAAATCCTCTAAACTATTTATGTGCATTTTAGTAACCGAAGCCAGCGGTCCTAACGTAACCTCTTTGTAACACAATACTAATACAATACAACAGCAACACAACACAACACAACACAACCACAACCTCAACACAACACCAACCACAACACAACACAACACAACACAACACAACACAACACAACACAACACAACACAACACAACACACACACACAACACAACACAACACAACACAACACAACACAACACCAACACAACACAACACAACACAACACAACACAACACAAACACAACACAACACAACCACAAACACAACGCAACGCAACGCAACGCAACGCAAACGCAACGCAACGCAAACGCAACCGCCAACGCAACGCAACGCAAGCCGCAAACGCAACGCACACGCAACACGCAACGCAAAGCAACGCTTACGCAACGCACACACAACACAACACAATACAATACGATACTATACGATTACAATACCATTACGTAACGTTTAAACAAAAAAACGTAACCATAACATACAACACAACATAATTGAAACCATGAAATATTTACCGTTTCTTCTCATGATAAGTCAACCGCTGCTGACGGTGTACGAACAATGAACACTTTAAAAAAGGGATAATTGTGATTAATTTGTCTTTAACATAATTGACCACCTGGTCCGATTTTTTTAGTTGTAATTTATATAAAAAATTAAAGATAGTTTTTTGTCATTTTTAAAGTAGTAGAAAAAAATAATAGTTCAAACGAATATGGCAGTTGTTAGTGATTTGCTGGAGGATTTCTACCTCGGTCTAGCATCATGACTAATCTTACAGCGGGGCCCAAGTTACATGAGAACTAAGCGTTCACGCATTTTACGTTAGCGTTGGGCATTTCCACCCTGTGAACTTTGTACTTAGGGTGTTTTACCTCAACGGATGAAGGGTGAAAATCGCCCCTGGTTGATTACAGATTATGATCATCCTTGATTTGGTCCTTGTTTGGGGGGGGGGGGGTAAAAATTAATTGAAGTTCAGGTAGAACATAGTTTATTTGTCAAACATCTGGTATGGCAAGACAATTTAGACATAAAGCGTTTTGATAGGGTTTGAAGAATCGTAATTTTTTTTTAATTTGTAATCTTATATGAACCCTAGATATCTTACGGGTTAATCACAAACTGTAATGAGTAAAGAATAATGTCTAGCTAGTTTATCGCCTTTAAAGACAAAAACCGCCTTATACACTGGTTGACAAAAATTAATGAGCTACTATACTTTTATACTTTCTGCAAGTTTTTTCAAACTAGTTTTAATCCTGTTTTAATTCAATTGTTAGAATCCGAATCGCTTTTTCGCCAACCTCGCCACTTATAAACAACGGTACAAATTATACTTGATTTATATAGGGTCATGAATTAGGTAAATATTTTTTATGCTGTTCTATTAAACGATTTGTGGTTATTATATCATGCATCAACATCTTCATCCACCATTATCATGCCTAAAGATACGAGTTTAGTATCTTTAAAAGTTCATGTCATGCAGTAAACTATAAAGATGCAACTTCACTGATATCATAAAGGTCCAAGTTTCAGTCATCATTAAAAGGAGCACTTATAATTAAGTTCAGTATGCTTAGGAACCGTGCAAGTTACACTGTACCAATAAAGGTTCACAATAATTAACCGCGTGCTATCAGATTCCCTCGCTTGCGCGCCGTCGCACGGGCAACAAAAATGGCGGAAACGTGAAGAGTTTGGTTCCGGCCCATTCTCGAGGACAGACGAAAATGAGGAGGGGGGAAGTGGATATTGGAACGAAGAGAAGAGGAAAACGACTATATGATGACAGTGAAGATGACAGTTACAATTGTGAGATTCCACTTACTACTCCATCATGAATATGTAAACAGAGCCGTAATCTATTCAACACTTTCTATCATCATGAATATGTAAACATAGCCGAAATACTATTCAAACCGGCGAATTAGCCATCTTCAATTCGACTGTCAGTATTGTAATCCCTTTGATATTTGAGTTCACGAAAGTGTTTTTCGGAAAATTAACATTTGTGCGCAATGGCCTCCCGCCACTCGTGGACAGGAGAGCCTTTTAAGGTGTGTCAAGTTCAGTTATCTTAAGAGATGCCAAACATTCAGTATGCATTAAAAGGTTACAAGTCATTATCTTAAAGGTGTAAGTTCAGTAATTATTAGAGCTGCAAGTTCATCATCTTAATTGAAGGGTGCAAGTTCATATCTTGAAGGAGACAAGTTCAGTATCTTAAACGTGCAAGTTCAGCACCTTAAAGCAGCAAAGTTTGGTGGTGGTTGCAACTTCGTTTCCGGGTGGTGGAGTCATCTTCGGTCAGTTCGCGCGGTGGTAGATATTCGGAATCCCTCCGGAATTGTGTATCGGGAAAATAGCCGAACCGGAGCGTCGAACCATAAGCAAAATGGGGACCGTTTGGTGCAAGATGGTGCAAGAATGTCAATAGTCATGCATTCTCAATATTATGAGAAAAATAGAACCTCGTCGAACTCTTTACAAACCACAGCAATGTTGAAATGAGGAGAAAATCACACCTGACATAGTTGGGCACGAGATTGGTCAATCAGTGGAAAATGAAAGGCTTTAGGTGTGACTAGACTGTAGATACATGATGGCTTTTTACGTATGAAATGGTAGCAAGTATCCAAGCTAGTGGTGAAACCTACTAAAGGTTGTTCACGAATATATGGAGCTCCAGTAGTTTGATATTCCCAAAAGACTTTACTCGAAAATCTTCTTGAAGAAGACTAATTACGATTAAAGAGATTTTGCTATGTTATATGTAAAATAAAAATAGTAAAAGTAAACCAAATGGCTCAGGTATTTAGATCCTGGTTGTGGACTTACCATCCTTGGTGTATTATGTTTGGGTGATCATGAATAGTGGTGGAAAATGGTTTAATAATTTGGGGTTTAAGGTGTTAAGGTAGTAATTATAATGTAGATATTAAGGAGAAGTTTAAGGGGATATTTGGATTAATGTGTGGGTCAGGTGGGAATTAAGGTTGGTGTTAAGATGGTTATATTTAGGGTTTAAAGATAGGTAGATTGGCTATATTGTTAGTGTAGATATTTACTATATAGGGTTTGAGGTTTTTAAAGGGTATGGTGGGTGTGGTTAGTAATATAAGATTAATGTACGTGCGGCCACATATTCTGAGATCAATCCTTTCTTCTTTAAATCTTTCAATAAAGGGTGTCCTAAGTTCCAATTTCTTTACAAGATTTTTTCTCCATAAATATTGAGTTTAAATTGACAACGAAAGAGCAATAGAAAATTAGCATTCTGTTTTGGGTAAGCGCCCGGAATTCTATCAGCGGTTCCGCGAAAGGAAATATTCGGAGGGTAGTACTTTATGTTCATTTTCTCAAACAGGGATCACGGCCTTATTAAATTCCGGATCGGCTATTTCCCAATACAATCCCGGAGATACCGAATATTCGACCGAGAAGAACTAGCACCGACGAAGTTGCAAACTACCCCCGAGCGATGGAACGGAAATGCAACATCCGTCAAAACAACGTATCGTACAATCGGTGAAGTAACCAAAAAAAACATCGAAACTACCACACGCAGAGAAGTAAGTCCGTTAAAGGTATGCTAAAACTACCGCGAGAAAGAGCGGAAAGCACCTCACTGAAAGAAAAAATCACAAACCACAACGGGTATAAGCAACCAAAACACATTGAATAATACTACTACAAGGTACACAATCATACTCACCGCGTTTTGATTGAAATTCGCAGCTCGAGTATAGTAAGCTAAATGATAATCCGATTTAAGTACCTAGCAATTGCTTGCTTGCTAAGATGCCGCGTAAACTCATGCTGTTAGCACTTGAACGTCAAAACGAAAGCAACAACAATATGAAATGCACACAATATACAGAAGCAACATATGTACCCAACTAATAATACATTTTTACTATAAGAGCAGTTTTGGCGTTCCACAATGCAAGTTAAATTAGTCTTACACTACATAGAGGAAGTTTCAGTATATTAAAGGTGCAAGTATTAAGTAATCTATTGAAAAAAGGTGCAAATTTGGTTATCTTAAAGGTGGCAAGTTCAGATATCTTAGAAGTGGCAAAATTCAGTATCTTAATGAAGTAGAAAGTAAATTATCTTATATCTTACAGGTGCAAAGTTCAGTATATTAAAAGGTGTAAAGTTTAATTATCTTATGAGTTATGAGCTGCACGTTCAGTATGATTAAAGGTGCAAATTACCCCAGCCCCATCTTAAAGGAGCAAGTTCAGTATCATAAAGGAGCAAGTTCAGTATCTTAAAGGTGCAGAGCAAGTTCAGTATCATACACGTGAGCGAAGTTTCAGTATCTTAAGAGTGTGCAAGATCAGTATCATAAAAGGAGTCAAGTTCGATCAGTCCTCTTATAGATGCAAGATCAGTATCTTAAAAAGGAGCAAGTTCAGTATCATAATAAAAGCTGAAAGTTTCAAGTATCAATAAAAGGCCGATTTTAACATGATACGCATTTGGTAGTAAACGATTGTACATCTTGGTGTAATTTGTAATCAATGATGTCAATACGCGTGATTAACATTCATCAACGAATTCATAATACGAATTGACGAATAGTTGACACGTGATACAACAACTTGATTTACATACACCAAGATGACAATCGTATACTACAAATTGTATATGTGTAAATAGGCCCTTTAATAAGGAGCAATTTTCAGATATCAATAGAAGCTGCAAATTCACTCATCTTAAAACAACACAGCCAAGTTCAGTGCCTTATTCGTGCAAAATGGCCATAGTCTAGCCTATATTTGAAAAAGTTGAAAAAATCGGTCAAAATGAGTATAGGAGGCGGACCCTATTCATTTTGCCTGATTTTGGCCATTTCTTTAACTTTCGAATATTTGGTCAAATACATGTTTATGGAGTCGGAGTAAAGAGGGCATTTTTACAGGCTTCTGTATTCAACGAGTTGAGAGTATATCGTGCCTAACTGATAAGTCATAGTTTAGCCTATATTACAAAAGATTTGAAAAATCGTGAAAAATGTATCGGGAGGAGGGGACCCTATTCACTTTATTAGATTTTGGTAATTTCTTCAACTTTTTGGCGAATACTTTGGTCAAAAAATAATTGGTTTAAAGGTTTGGGTTAAATGACTATTCACACCTTCTGTTGCAACGAGAGACCTATTCGTTGATAAATGGCCTATAGTTATTAGCCCTTAATAATTTCCAAAAGTTTAAAACAATCGGATAAAAATGTAAAGGGGGGACACTATTCCAGTTTGCCTGATTTTGGCCATTTATGGTAAAAAAAATAATGTTTCGGGTCGGGTAAACGTTTTTATTGCACCTTTAGCAACAAGAAGAGAACTTATTCGTGTCTAAATGGCCATAGTTTTAGCCATTATTTCAAAATTTGAAAAATCGGAAAAAATGTACAAGCCGCTCCCCTATTCATTTTGCCTGATTTTGACATATTTTTCTTCAACTTTCGATATTTGTGTCAAAAAATAATGTTTTGCATCGCGATTAAAAGGGCTCTTTTACTATCTTCTGAAGTTAACGGGGGGGGGGGGGGGGGTTGGGGTCACGGGTGGCTGCGTGCTGTTAGGGAAGGGCCGCTGCCGTCTCACCAATCAAGTTAAAAGCCCCGTTTGGACGGGGTTTAGTTACTTGGATGGGTGACCGTTTTGGGTAACAGGCCCCGTCTCTCGAACTTGGACCATATGTGAAGTAGAGTTTACTTGGTCTCATGACAAGCAGCGCAGAGTTTCTCCTTTGCTCCGAGGGTTGATTTTCACCGGGTTTCTCCGGTTTTTCCTACTCCGCGACCCATCCCTCCGCAAAAATCAACAACCATCTGGGATATGAGTGAGCGCTCCCACCCCTGCCGTATGGTAGTCGAGCTAAACTGAAAAGAGAGGTGGGGGAGCCCTTCGTCTCCCTCCACTGCGGTCGACCTGTAAGTATGTAGCAACGAGATGAGAACCTATTTGTTTGTGATAAATGGCCTAATAGTTTTAAGCTCTTATTTCCAAAAGTTTAAAAATTCCCGGAAAAAATGTAAAGGGGGGACACTATTATTTATTATTGCCTGATTTTGGCCATGTTCCCTTCAACTTTCGATATTTGGTCAAAAATATAATGTTTTTGGATCCGATAAAGTCTTTTAGGAGCTTCTGTTGGCAAGACTGAGAGAGACTTATCTCGTGATAAATGGCCATTAATTTAGCCCTTATATTTCAAAAACAAAAATGTAAAGGGGGAGACGATAATTCATATATTGGCCCTTAATTTCGTATCGGTTCTTTTTCGGGGCGGGCTCCGCGGTTCGTTCGCCGTCGGATTTTTTTCGTTTTTTCAGTTCCGTTTTCGCGGCGGTCGTGTCGGTGCGTTTCGGCGGTCCGTTTTCGGTTCGCGTCGTTTCGTTTTCGCGCGGCAGACGATTCCGCAGTCCCAGCACCAAAAAACGCCGACGGTTCGTCGCGTCGCGTTCGGCAGGGGCGTCGTTCGCGTTTCGCCAGGAAACACATGACAAGGGCGGAGCGCGTCGGCGCGTCGTCGGCGGCGCGGCACTCTCATTTCTTCAAATTTCGATATTTGGGTGTCAAAAAATGTTTTGGATCGGGTGTTGAAGGCTTATTTACCAACAACCTTCTGTAACAAACTAGAAGACCACTTATTTGTGGCTAAATGGCCATAATTTTTAGCCTTAATTTTTAAAAAGATTGAAAAATAAGGAAAAAAAAATGTAATACCTATTAATTTTTCCTTGTATCTTTGGCCAGCTCCTTTTTTATGCCCCTTTATAACTTCCGAATATTTGGTCAAAAAGATGTTTTTGAACGCTGGAAATGGCTTTTTAACATTTTAACACCATCTGTAGCCAAAACAAGAGAGACTTATTTCGTGTGCTTAATAATCTTTGGGAAAGGTTTTAAAAATTGATATACCTATTGGGCAAAACTATTGGGCAACGAGATGAAAATAAACCAGTTGGCATCACTTTGGTAAAGATTGGTACAAAAGCTTTCGCCAAAGAACTAGTTTGCGTTAATAGTAATTCATAGAAAAAAAAACCAGATGGACCAAGGAAAAATAGTCGAAATTGGGGAATTAATCAAGTAATTTGGCAAAAAAAATATCCAGGAAAGACGTTTCGATGGAATATGGTATTTTTTTTTAGTGGGAAATTACAGGAATATTCCAGATATAGAACATTTTCATCTCTTCGGGAAAGCTACGCAGGCTAGTAATCCTCCAGACAGGAGATTTTTATACAGTCTATAATGTTATCAAACAAATAGTTTTTAATAACACAAACAAAATTTTTCACTAAATATCTTTTAGAAATTTAGTATTTCCCATAGGCACCCAGATAACAAAACCCAAAGAGCTCATAAATATCATCACAACAATATCCAACATATGAAAACATCAAATGGCAATTAATCAATACTCTGAAGTAATTATCAATGATGATATAACCCTGTATTTGACATATATGTTACCATCAAAGAATTTCAAAATGGTATTGTATGTTCAAAGATAAATGTGTAAAAACAGACGGTTTTGTATTTCTAAGTAAAATGCACACCAGAAGACTGCCATTTTGCCAAAAAGTAAAAGGCACAAACACAACTTCCATGTACCTGTATTGCTAGAATGGGAATTGTGCCTACCAAACATGTGGATATGGGACATATACTGCCCCAAGTATGGAAAAAAATATGGGTTGAACTATGGCCCCATTAATGGCGTAGATATTGGTTTAGCTACGGGCTATCTACTCTCCATATTCAGAGCCCATATACAGTATATGGAAAAATGTAGGAAATAGGCAAAAAACCATATGGCTTCCCACATTCCTTATGGGAATTATATGGAGTTTCATAGTATTTTCACAGTACTTTTCCTTGCAAACTATGGGAAAACTATGGAAGAGGGTATGGTTTTTGCTATGGGCTACTACTCTCTCCATATCAGAGCCAAATATATGGAAAATGTAAGGAAATTGGCAAAAATCCATAGGATTCCCACATTCCTTATGGGAATTATATGGAGTTATCATAGTAGTTGCCACACATTCAGTTGCAATCAATCATTATGTTTTTATTAAAATTGTAATCTATCAAATAACCTTTTCCTATGACAATTGTGGCTCTCATACGATCGCAAGAAATCAACAAATTAAGCCAATCACAATTATTAATGTAAGGTAAACAATGGTTAATGTTGTACTTAATTTATACTACAAAACTATCGCTTAATGTGAACACTATAAATACAAAGCTATTTTCATTATAAAATAGTAAACACAAAAGTGTTATGATTTCTTAAACTATATATACTTTATAATTAAGATATATTAATTTATTATCTATGAAATTAAGGAAAAGGTCCCTTTCAACTCTAAATAATAAATAGCATAATCATGAAATTTTGTCAAACAGTACTTTTGTCATGCATAATATGCTAAAATTGAAATGCAACTCAAACAACGATTAAAAGTTGTCACTTTATCCAGTCCAATGTTTAAGATAATATAATCTCAAATAAATACAGTCATCTACAAGTATAATAATTTATTAAATTAATATAATGTTTGTTCATTCGTTCAACACACTGTCTACTCAGCATTCACTTCTTTCCTTCTTTTGTATATTCCTTGAAGGTTGTTCCTTATTAGTCTTTTATTATATTTTGAGAAACAAATTTGCATTTGGTATTATGTAGCTTTTGTCACAAATTGAAAACTATGACTAACAGTATCCTGGAAATAAAAAGGAGAAAATCAATGAATAACCATGTATATGAATATGTGCAAATTATACTGTACACATCAAAGTGAAATTAAAGGACCATGACCTGCTCACAACATACCCCATTGCTACCTTTTTCCTATACCTGTAAATCAAACCTATTGCTAAAATTTTGCTACATGTATAAGCAGTAACATGGCTACTGAGAAGTGAAAGGTAAGGAATGTATAAATTCACCAAATTCACAATACTTTGTTGAACCAATCCTGCATTTCAGTGTTAACTACAATAAAACATTAAAGGGCTGTCCAAGTTAGAAATGTGCTTAAGATACAGGAACAAGTAGGTCTTAACTTAATCTTTGCCGAGACAGCCGACTCAAAACATAAAAAATTATCTAGCATTTGGATTATAACTGTATAATAAAAATACAAGATGCTAACTGATCTAAAACCATTAGGAAAGTACATATTGGCATCTAATTCTTCCCCTACTAGAGTCAATCCCTTGAAGAGTAAAATCACCTGGAATTAGCCATCTGGAGTAAAATAATTAAAAGCCACCATGGTAGGGAAAGGGTTTAATTAGAATTTAAACCTTTCTCTACTTAGAATTCTTCCCTTGATGAGTAAAAATTATCTGGCATTCGCCCAGATTAAAATACTAAGAGGCCATCACAGTAAGGGAAAACTGATGAAAGGGTTAATGGAAGTTCAGTCATGTGCTTTACCAATGTACTAGCTAAGTCAAATGTGATATCACATTTCAAACATATTGTATGTAACTGCATCCCATTTGGTTCTGGTGGCTAAATGAAGTTCAAGGGACCACAAAAGATACGATCAAATGCTTTACAATCAAATTTCAATTACAGTATAATTACACTATGAAACTTTTTCCTGTGATATGTGTTGTTTTGATGATTTACAAAAGAAAGAATGATGGGAAAATGATCTTGTCACAGATATCACATTTGAATAGTTTTCTTGCCAGTAGTGTGTTTTTCATATTGAGTTTGGAGGTATAAAATAAATCAGGCAAAATGTTTTTTTAACAGACATCACATTTGAAAAGGTTTTCTCTCCAGTATGTGTTCTTTTAAGAGATAGTAAGTTACAAAACTGGAAAAATGTGTCTATGTCACAGACATCACATTAAAATGGTTTCTGTCCAGTAAGTGTACAAGTATGACCGGATAAGGGGGGAAAATTAAAATACATAGAATAAGCAAACATGTCTTCTTACAGACATCACATGTAAATAGGTAATTGCTCACGAGTATATTATCAAATTATATGATTTATTAAATTACATTGTGAGATGGGTAAAATGTCCTCTTACAGACAACACATGTTAGGATGGTTTCTCACCAGTACTGTTGTTATCTTTATATGATTTATTAAAGTACTTGGAATGGGGAAAATGTTCTTCTTACAGACATCACAATTTGAAAGGTTTATCATCCAGTATGTGTATATATTCTATTATGATAATAGTAAGCCGACATGACTGAAACAATGTCTTTTCACGGACAACACATTTGAATGGATTCTGTCCAGTATGTGTATCTTTTATGATATATTAAAATTACTTGCCTGGAAAAATGTCCTATGTCACAGACATCACATTTGAATGGTTTCTGTCCAGTATGTGTTATCTTTATGATATATTACAATACTTGACTGGTGAAAAATGTCTTGTCACAGACATCACATTTGAAATGGTTTCTCTGCCAGTATTTGTTCATTATAATGAATAAATAAAGTACATGAAATAGGAAAAAGTCCTTCGTGTAACAGACATCACATTTGCAATGGTTTCTCTCCCAGTATGTGTTCTTTTATGATATACAGTTATTAAAGTACTTTGAATAGGAAAATGTCTGTCTCACAGACATCACCATTATAAAGGTTTCTCTCCTGTAAGTGTTCTTTTTAATGAATATACGTAAACCCACTTAGACTGGCGGAAATGTCTTGTCACAGTGACGTCCACATTTGAATTGTTTCTCTCCAGTATGTGTATCATTCATGATCTAAAAAATATACATTAATAAGAAAATGTACCCTACTTACAGCCATCACATTTGAATGGTTTCATGTCCAGATATGTAATACCAAACATGAACGTCTTATAAACTTGGAATAAACTGCCCAAGTGGTCTTGGTGCAGGCTGGACACCTATGACATGAGACTTTTTTACCATATTTTGGCTAGAACACCTTTTCGGTCAAGTCCAGAATTAATAATACTCATTGTAGATCCTAACGACGTCTTGAACGTTACAGACAGCTTCTTCAGGGGCGGATCCAAGAGGGGTGCGACCTGTAGGCTTTAGCCTCCCCGCCCCCCGCCCCCCCTCCCACCTCCCCCCCCCCTCCCATGGGGGGTCCAGTTATTTCCCAAGAATATACCAGATTATAATAATATAATTAAATAATAACAAAAAAAAATCGATAGAGTAAGAACCGAAATTAGCCACCGTAACAATATTACATTGATTGCCAAAACTAACATTCAGATTGCGCCCGCAATCGGTCTCATGGTAAGAAAGAAGGGCGAGGACGTGGCGAGAGTGGCCGAAAAAGTTTACCGAACATAGACAGGTTTCACTTTATAAATATACCACCAACTTCTGCTAAATTCACAGCCTCGGTCCAGCGGGGCGATCTTGCTACAATCAGCCACGGTCAGCGGACTATTTAAGGTTGCAAACCAAACAGATAGCCATAATAGAGAGGGCAGAATTTGGCGGGAGCCACGGTCAGCCACCCTTGCCATATCTTGTTTAACAATTTTAAATGCGAAATAAATCATAGTCGGCTCCCGTAGTAGGTTAGTGCACGTCAGTCAGCCTTGACCGAGTATCTTCAGAGTTGTATTAATTCCAAGTAATGGCTGCGCGTATAGAGGGAAATGATTGTGTCCTGTGACAGAAAGTCCTTTGTAATACTAGATATGATAGTTTCCAAGAAAATATAAGAGACCGACGAGATGATGGTTTGTTTGATTTCTTTTATTTATAGCATGACTTCCTCTCAACTAAAATCGAATACTGCACGGACTTTTGTGTTAACTATAAAAGCCAAAAAGCTGTGTGGTGTTACACATGATATATAAAATCTTTAAAGCATTGATCCAATTGAAGAACAAGCATGAGATCAAACTGAGAGCCGCGACCGTCATCTCTCTCTCACATTACATTGTTAATAATACTCATCCGACTGAAACACGGCAATTTTATCCTTGGTTAAACTTTGAAGATATTATACAGCAAGATAAGAGAGACTTGTCAGTCGCGTGAATTAACACTCTCTTAATTAACTCGTTTGACAGACAGTATAGAGCGACGATAATACGAGTCCACTACTGATTTACTAACTCAGTTTACAATCTTCAGGCTGTCGTCGAACTCCATATGTCTTTATTCACGCTTTATTCAAGGAAAAGACACTCATTATAAAACGTAAAGGAACTACCTTTCCTGTACCAGGAGTTTCTAAACAGTGAACTGACACCATGCAAGTCTGATACCTATAAAATTGGTATAATATTAAAATTACACTAGCAGGTTAGCTAAGATTATTCTATGAAAGTAAAAAATGGCTTGGCATAAGACAGAATATACTCAATAGAATTCTAAGTAATGAACCAAAGGAAACATAGTCTGCTTGACTGGTTAGTTTATATGTCACACCAAACCCGTTAAACATACGATTCATAATGGATCAATTTACTTCTAAACATTTTATTGAATAATAAAGAAGATCTTGGCTAGAAAAGAGACAAAGAAAAATTTTGATTTGTGTAAAATTGTTTAACAAATATCTCGGTGAAAATCATGTACATAACGAACCTACAATAAAACACTAAGGATCTCTCTCAAAATGCAGGAAATACTTATACAGAGACTCTAATTTCAGATCTTTGGTCAAAATTTTTGGCTAGATCCGCCCCTGGCTCTTTATCTTATCAATTACCCATACACCGACCATTAGTTTTTGATTTCCAACCAAATATTGGTCAAATATCAAATAGACGAAATATAAACCCACTGCTCAAAGAAAGTCCGACAAAATACAGAGCCTGCGTTCCAACTGACCTGCGTGGCAAAAAAGGCAAAATATAGCTACTACATCATTAAGGGTCTACATAACATTTGGGCTTTTGGAAAAAATTTATAATATTAACATTCAGAGATTACAAATTGTATATATAATTATTGCCCAGCAGATAACTTTTAAAAAATATACGAATATCAAACCCTAATCACATTGAAGAGAAAGTTAAATATTTTAATAAAACGTAACATATAATAATTTCCCGTCTCAACACGGTTAATAGCGCGGTTCAGATCACAACTATCCACCTAACCCACTATAACAACCGCTACCGTAAATATAAATAAAGTAAGTCAAATATTGTTTTTACGTTCAGTAATAGTCCGCAGATCTCAAAGCCTAAGAGGCAAAAAGAAAGCGTTTTACGGTACTAGGATTAAAACCAACTACGACTAACAGCACAAAAAAACTGAACATTATATCAGCTAAACCACATTCTACATCACAAATACGGTAGCTGTAGCGGTAGTTGAAGTGTGAACTGAACCTCGCTATTAATAGACTACAAGTTCCGTTGCTGTGGTTGTCGCTGATGCTTGGAGCAATTTACTGACGTTGTGACTGGTGGGTTGATTTAGCATGAGGAGAGTTGTTTGCGATACTTGTGAGGCTAAGTATGCTTGCAATCGTTGACGTTGACCGACCCAGGACGTTTGACATCTTGCGCTGGAGGACAACTGAAGACTGAAACCGCTTTGTAAGCATCGAGACTTTTCAGATAATAGGGCCCACTCAATTGAGCTACAAAAGTGCAAGGAATTCCGGCAATCCAAGAGGCGGGAAATGCAAAAGGGATTACCGGACAGATGTGATTACTTATCGTTGCCTTGTCAGACCAGCAGTATAAAGCGGCATTGACAAGAAATTTACCGATGGAGCTTTATACCCAAAGCGCCTTTGCATATACCATATTTTCCAATCCTGGTACGCCGTCTAAATGACAAATGTATCACTGCAGGGGCGCAAACGGGGGGAGGGGGGGATTTGGAGGGGGGGGGGGTGTTGCAACCCGCTGGCCCTTATTTAACCCCAGCCCTTTTAGTGAGACCTCTAATACAAGGTTTTAATACATTATATAAACAAGATAATGAATTAATCGTACGACTGTTGTAGAACGCGATACAATTCTCCGCAAATCTGAGGCGAAAACTAAGAGGCTTTCTTAGTTCGAGGGCTTCAAATCTCGTACCCAGTTTTTACTATGCTACACCAAGTTTTTTTTTCGAATCTCATGTGCGAAAATGAACCAATCATAGAGATACGAGGTGATAGAAGCTGGATTTTGGCAACCTGTATGGTATGTTTAGGTGTGATAATTTCCTTCGTTTCCTACAGTAACAAATACAACTATACTCCCTGTAGAATATAGATGAAAAAGTTCGCTCAAATTGCTAGCACATGGTGTATTTCCGAGGTTCTAGATTTCAAAAATTACCGGGGGAAGCATCCCCGGACCCCCCTAGAAATGCGGTCTGCAAATTGCCACTACTGCCCCCCCCCCCCCACTTTTCGACACCTTGCTACGGCACTCATTGTTGTTGAAGTTTGTTGAGTGAACTCGAAGAAGCATAACTGACTTAACTGAGGATATCAATAGTAATCCCTAATTGGATTAGAATACTGAACGACTTTTGTCCCTTTTTTTGTGGTTAAAAATAAAAAAACAAACCCCAAGCCCCTCGAAATTTTCTAAGTTGCGCCCCCTGCACTGCCAGAAAAAATGGTGACTCCGGGGATTTTGCTGTCTGACTGATCGGTGAGACTGGCGAAAGCCTATGAACAGATTTATAGGACAACGATGGATACTTTGGTAGCTTGTGCAGTATGGAAAAACGCTCTTTGGTGACCCTACGCCGTGAGTAATTGTCTTAGAA
The DNA here is from genome assembly GCA_035771165.1 of Paragorgia papillata. NCBI lineage: Eukaryota > Metazoa > Cnidaria > Anthozoa > Scleralcyonacea > Coralliidae > Paragorgia > Paragorgia papillata. The sequence goes on from JAWNZC010000278.1 coordinate 41,601, forward strand.
CCACGCTCAGTATCCCTCCAGTTTCTGGATCGATAACTAAAGGCCTAAGTCAAATTGTCGCTCATCACCATGTCGCCGAACGTATCCCTAAATCAAATCAGGCGATAAACAAAGGATTTAGCTTATTATCAATTCAATAGGTTCGGCGCATGAGAAGAGCGACGTTGGACCTAGGCCTAAGCAAAATAATCTCCCCACTTGAGTTTTCTACGAGCTCGTCTCGAGCTCTGAGACCATAATTAAGCGACAGTGAGCACACCAAACGGTTTCTATTTGCAACCTACCTCTGGCTCGTGGACTCCGACCAGAAATTTTATATCAAAAAGTAAATCTTCTTCAGCTACGGCTAATGCTCTGGCTTGCTTGCGGGCGTATTTTCCACAACTAACTGCCGCTTTCATTGCGATAAGGGCATCTCTCGACTTTGGCAAACTCTTGGTCCTTAAAAATGTTCAAGGAAGAGTTGGTATCATAGAGATATCGTTGAACACTGCGCTTGAAAGATGGTAAGAGACACGGGCACGTAAACACAGCCGTTCTTTCTTTTGTTTAATAATGGTCCATGAAAAACCGACACAAGAGGACCTTTAATTCAGTTGCAGGTAATTACATCTAAATTTCTTCAAGGCCAGAAATGAGGGACAGTCAGCGAAAAGCCATCGCGGGCGCATAAATTAACCAAATTCTACGCCTGATCAGACATCTATACTAGTACAAGAACTTATAACTTAGAACCTAAAATAAACCAAAAGAACTTAGAATAATATAAATTTAAATCCAATTAAACAATGAGGCAAATGTGATTTCTTGAATGCATCAATCTTATAATGAAGTGAAGTGAACACAATATTATCTAACTTGACAAGTACAAGAAAGATACTCCAAAAACTCGACCAAAATATATTGAATTATGGAGGGATTTTTTATTGTACATTGGAGCCCTTCGTACCCTCATAAGTTAGACAGCGGCTGTACGTATAAATGTTTTCCAAAATCAAATGGTTTTGACAAAGAAGGCACTGAAACGCTACCGTAAATTTTGGAGGATTTCGCACTTTGTCTTCTCTAGGCATGCATGCATTGGTAACAGGATCAGCTAACAGTAATTCATTTAAAAAAAAAGACTATTTATAAATGTATTTGGTGTAGCGAATACAAGCTATGATGGTCTCCAAATCAACACAAAAAGAAGAATCAAAGTCATCGTAACAAGAAATGTGGACCTGTGCCATTTCGTCGTCGAACACTTCGAACAACACTACGCTGGCCTGAACATAGCATTATAAAGTGTGGATTTGATGCGTTACTTAATAGGAGTATTTACGTTAGCGAGATAATATTGTAAAATTGACTTACTCGGGGCGGAGTATAAAGGCAAATCGTCGATCATATCAAGAGATTACAAGCCCACTCATTGAGGTAATTTATAGATTTGTAGACGTGTGCACTTATGCCAATATCTATTTTTGTTTCATGTTTGCGCAACGTATTTGTATGTTACTTAGATGTTAAAGCTATAGTATTTCCGCCATCTTGAATTCCGCCCAAATTGGTATACTAGTGGCGCATAACTGGCAGCCATACAGTCCCTAATTTCTGGCCCATGTACTTCCGTTAAGGACCTGTCATAAAGTACAGGAGGGGGTGGGCTAGAGTAAAAAAAAAGAAAGATTAAAACACCAATTTAATTGGACAACCCCTTGTTTCCATGCAAGATTAAACAAGGCCCACTCTTGAATACCTTGACCCCCCCTATTTTAAAAATAATAATATGTAATACCAATAGTATACCATACAACCGGAGGGCATCCACATTCCCCAAAAGTAGCAGCCCCATTTACTTTCGGATCTATTTGCCATTGGAGGACTGCTACTTTCAAATCTTTCAAGAGAACATTAAAGTGATTAGTGTTCCATCTAAAGCCATGCCCCCGCTCACAATGCCCCACGCGGCGGCCATTTATCGGGCCACGAAATTCAACAAGTGAAGCAATCCCTCGATAACTGAGCAATCCTTGCAGTAAATTACTCAATTAATGTTTTTCGTGAGAGCAAAGATGACTTAGTAAGTAGTTTTAATAGTCATAATTTTTGATAAAATTTGATTACACTCAGAGGGACGTGTAGTTGAATTTCGAGATCAAGTATTCCGTCGATCGGCGTTTTCTCTTAGCAAAACCAAAATCAGGGGGCCAGACTAGTAAGAGCCAGACAAGAGATCATAACTAAACGTAGACACTAAAATAGATGCTACTAATAAGAGCTAGACTAGAGACTCAAAGTATTTGTCCTTTTCAATAAGACTGCCTGTTAGTTGTATTACAAGAGTTATAATAACCTTTTAGGGATAGCATCACCGAGAAGGATTATGTTATTGATTAGGCCGCTCTTGTTCTCCATAATAAGTTTCTCAATGTGTTTGGTTTCGTCAGCCGATGATATTATAAGCTTAACAACGTCGTTTTGGAAATTCCGATTTGTAGCGATGTCTGACTCAGAAATTTAGTCGAAAATAATAGATAAACGACCACTCCACGAATCTGTCAGCATGTTCTATTCGCAACGGCTTTGATATACAAACGGCCTTTCGACATAAATATTAATTCGCACTTTACAGTACTGCATATTTAAATGCATATAAAATCACTTATAATGCTGTATACACTCTCCACGTTTCTGACAACATTCTGCATAGCCTATTCTGCAGGTGAAAGGAGCCTACAACTACAAACAAAACACTGCGAATTAAATTGCAGATATTGCGTTTGAAAATTAAACGCCAGAGAACAAGAGCGCCTAATCAAAACAAATCCAATTCTGGAGATGCAATCCAACAGGTAAAACCCCTTGTAAACAAGTATGAATGCATCTTATTGAAATGACCAAAACATTGAGTCTAGCTAGCTCATATTGAATGGCATCTAATGTTTAGAGTCTACGTTTAGTTACGATCTCTTGTCTGGCCTACGTTTGGTTTTTGTAAGAAACGCCGATCGACGAATACTTTGTCTCGAAATACAACTCTACGGCCCACTGAGTGTAATCAAATATTATCAAAAATCTGACACATAACTACTTACATAAATCATCTTTGCTCTCACGAAAAACAACAATAGAGTAATTTACTGCAAGGATTTCTCAGATATCGAGGGATAGCCTTCACTTCTTGAATTTCGTGGCCCGAAAAATGGCCGCGAGGGTGCATTGTGAGCGTGCAAGGCATTAGCTTCAATGGACACTCATCTTATAAAATTAGGGACTATATAGATTCAGACAACGGACTAACGCCCAGGTGACAAAACTTACATAAGATCTTGCCAAGATCTTGGAGCAAGATACTTAAAAAGATCTTATGTACAAGTAAGAACTTGCAAGATCTTGGCAAGTTCTTGCAATACCATGCAAGATCTTGGCAAGATCAATATCAAGATCTTACAAGATCTTGCAAAATCTATACAAGATCTTACAAGATTGGGGAGCTTAAAATCTTAACAAGATTTATAGACAAGCTCGTAGAAGAATCTTGTTGAATCTTACAAGATCCTTACAAGATCCTACAA